>VYXH01006289.1:0-14407 GCA_013397275.1 Burhinus bistriatus | reverse complement strand
TGTCATTCATCTCAATGGCCAGTTTGGCCCGAAACATGACAATAAGTCTTTGAAGTATCTTATAGTAGTACAGAAAATCCTTACTGATCTACTAGCATCTGTACTAAAAGCAATCAAGGTTGAAGAAGAGACATGGACAAAACAGGACAAATTGGCGTTGCTTCTGTGTGGCATTAGCAGCCTTGTAACTAGTGACAGCGACTCCTGATGTGGTTTTGGTGAATTACTGCTTCCATAATGTCCTTTTTCCTTAACTTACAGTGTGTAATTTTGACTTCAGTTGGAAGGAGGTTTTTCCTAAATGGAAATGTTTCTCATTCATAGGAGTTGCATTTTCTAAACTTCCCATCAGAGCGGATGTTCAGAGATGATGTACTTGGCAGTAGAAGTCATTGGCAACAAGACTTTGCAGTCTCTTTTAGGAAAAAAAAGGTCAATTTCCTTCCAAAGGCCCAAGCACAGTACATCTTCCGAAAGCTGATGGCATCGCCTGTCTTTGGGTTCTGAGTTGTAACAATCAAGATATCATAAAACTGTGTTCCTCTGCATGTTCAGCACAGCCAAAAGGATTAGCAAATCTGCTAGTCCTTTTTGGTAGCCTTATGGATTGCAGCACCAGGGATTTGAATTCCTTCCCCCCACCCCCTCAAAGTAAAACCATATGGGGAATCTCATCTCGCTGATTTTTCTATCATAAATGAAACTTTAAAAAAAATTAAAATAATATAATTTACAAACTGACTTGGCATTGTTTAAACTGCAACTGCCAGTATAGCTGTAGTATACAATTTATTAGGTGTACTTAAGCAGTTAGGTATTTGTTCTAAATCTTTAAAAAGAGAGACAACTGACTTAAATGTTTTTTTTTCCTGCAATATTTAGATGGAGTGCTGTGAAGTACTTTATTTCTGTCTCGTTTTCAGTGGCACGTTTCCCTCGCAGTTCAGTAGCATCTGTCTTGGGCAGTGCAGCTGGCCAGATGTCCCTCCTAATTGTATAGCACACGAAGAACCCCCAGTCAAATTATAACTGTGTATTTTGGAGATAGTTTAATGGTACCAATTCACAGTTAAATTAGTGCCAAAGGAAAGTCAAATACTTTTACAGTGTAAGTATTTTTATTGGCCGTATATAAACCTAACGCACACCTTTTCAGCAAAAAGTGAATGACTGAGCTTTGTTCTTTATTGTTCATTTTACTCTTCAAAATTTTACACTTCCCTTTCAGCTCTACTGACCAAGCAAGCAAGGTGTGCAGCAGCAGCAGTGCGAGGGCTGTAGCTGTGGCAGTGGGTCCGACAACGTCGATTCTGGTGACGGCACAGCCTTGTCCTGCAGCCTTGCAATGTTATCTCCCTGCGGCCGTGCCATGAGGAAGGGACGAGGCATTTCCCAACACCAGCGAGAGGGTTTACAGTTACGCTAATAATGTGTTCAAAATGGTATCAATCAGTCTTAAGACTGACTTTAAGAGTTCCAATTGCTCTGGCTTTTAAAGGATGTGCTGTATTTTGAGCTGAGCCATTTCCCTAGAATCCTCCTGTAGCTCAGCTACTGTCCTGTCCCTCAGTCTGATGGAATTCCTCTGTTTTCTTCTGTGCTATTTTTTAAGATGCTGAAATATAATTGGGGATTTTTGTTTTCCATGTGTCTCATACACATCTCATGATGCTCAATAGATCCTCCAGCCCAGGTTTGCCTGCTGGTGGTTGAGGACCCTGAAGGGAAGGGGCCAGCCCTGGGTGTGGTGGTTGTGTCTCTTTTTGGGGATTAATAAAAAGGGGGTGTGTGTTTGTGTGGGTGATGTCATTTGGGGTACCCCAATGTCACCGGGGGGGGGGTGATGATGCAGCAGAGGAGCAGGTGGGTGGGTCAGCGGGGTTCCCCCCAAATGAGGCAGGTCATGGCCCCAAAATGTCTGAAAATTCTGCTGGTAGTTGAGCACCCTGAGGGGAAGGGCCAGCCCTGAGTCTGGGGGTTCCTGGCTCTGTCTCCAGTGGATGCCTCCCCACATGGGCGGCAGCAAGGGCTGTCTGGGGGTAGAGCCCGGGGCCAGCAGGGGCCCGGGGCATTTTTTGCCCTGGGGAGCCCATCCCAGCATGGGAATGGAGGGGGAATATCGGGGAGCAGAGCCTGAGTGAGAGATGTGGCACAGTCCTCTGGCACACTCCCTCTCTGTGGAGCCTGCGGGACCAGGGCTGGGGGGCTGCTCCCCCCCTTTCTTTGTCTAGTGGAGCCCCCCTTTCTTTGTCTAGTGGAGCTCCCGTTTTTTTGGGAGGGGCATGTATGTATGTAAATGGCATTATTAAAGTAACAAGCAGACAGGTGGGACCATTTCCCTTGTTTTGTTCCTTTTTTTTGGATGATTCAAAAAGGGAGGTGGGGGTCGGGATGTGTGTGATGATGTCATTGGGGGCACCCCAATGTCACTGGGGGGGGGATGATGTTGCAGAGGAGCAGGTGAGTGGGGGATGTGGGGCCACAGGGGGTTCCCCCAAGATAGTGGGGTTACAGACCAAAAATGTGTGAAAATTCATGGGGAGGGAGGTTAAAATATATTAAAACCTTTAAATATGGGTGCGAGGGGTTGAAATACAGAAAAAATTCTCATTCTTTTATATATTGAAAAATAATATTCATTTATATCTAGAAAAGGATTTAACAATAAAACCTTACATCCACTCTAGTATATAAAGGATTTTGGAATAAAAAAAATCTAAATAGTGATATATAGTGGTTTTAAAATACAAAAGTAACTTTTGTATATAAAAATTAAGGGACTTTAAAATGCAAAAAAATTAAGATATATGTTATATATGAGGGAATTGAAAATAGAAAAAGGCCTGAATACAGCAATCTACATCTACTGTTTTACATAGTCTAAGTAGATATTATATGTAATCTACAAAGAGATGATATATAATGTAAATAGATAGCCAAGTCTAAAGAGATATAATGGTAAATAGATACATGTCAAAATACATGCTTCCTGCCGAAGTTGATCTCTATAGCCCGGCAGTCCTCCACCACCACCAGAAGTGCCCGTCACTCCTCCGGAAGTCGACCTCGTCGCCCAACGGTCCTCCACGGCACCGGAAGTGCCCATCAGTCCTCCGGATGTCGCTTCTATAGCCCGACTGTCCTCTCGGATACCGGACGTGCCTATCAGTCCTCCGGAACTCGAGCTCAATAGCCCGGCCGTCCTCCCGGATACCGGAAGTGCCCGTCAGTCCGCCGTATGTCGAGCTCTATAGTCCAGCAGTCCTCCAGGGCACCGGAAGTGACCATCAGTCGTCCGTATGCCGAGCTCTATAGTCCGGCTGTCCTCCACAATACCGGAAGTGACTGTCAGTCCTCCGGAACTCGAGCTCTATAGCCCGGCGGTCCTCCAGGGTACCGGAAGTGCCCGTCAGTCCTCCGTATGTCGAGCTCTATAGCCCGGCGGCCCTCCACGACAGCGGAAGTGTCTGTCAGTGCTCTGGAATTCTGTCTCTATGGCCCCCCCCACAGTGCTGCAGGACAGCAGAAGTGCCCGTCAGTTCTCTGGAAATCACATGCTAAATAACAGCATGTTTCCAAAACTACAGAAGGTGGTTAACAATTAGTTGCAGAAATATCTGAAGATTAAAATAATAAAGCGACCGCTGTGGAAATGTCTTCTCCACAACAACAAGTCAACATAACTTAAACACAAGTGGTATGATAATTGCTGGAGGTGAGCTGGAACTCCCAGAAGGAAAAAAACAGGTACAGTGCTTTGCGTGCTGTAAACTTAAGGCAGATGGGAAAAGGAGCTGTTGCTCCTCCTCTCCCCTTTGCCAGCCTCTGCTCAGGGAGCTCATTCTGCTGCTGGTCTTCTCTGGTGTCAGTGCTCTGTTGTTCCTTCAGTCGATTGCAGCTTTGGAGCTGGCTTGGCTGTTTGGGCAGGTGTGTTTTGACCTGTCAAATTCTCCCGGCAGTGCCGAAAGCGAGATTTGCAGTGAGTACAGGCCCTCAGGGCCCTGTCGCCCCACTAGTGTGTCCCAAACCCTCCCTGCCCCTCTCCTGTCCCCCTCACTTTCACATGCTGCTGTGCTTTTTTTTCAGGCACACAAGCAGGAACGCAAGCACCGTGGAGCTTGGTCCATGCTAGAGAGTTACTGAACCTACTGGGTTTTGTCGAAGGAGCCCTGTAGGGATTGTATATCAGGGATTCACACAGACATAGTTTGCCATTGTACCTTGTACCACAGCAGGGCAGGAATCTCAAGCATGGTCAATGATAAGGTGTCTCTGCATCCATCACAGGCCTATGTTATCAAAACACAGATCTTCTACTGGTCAAGCACACAAGACTAAACAATGATTAGTGTGATATATGTGTTTGTTGACACCTCAGATCCAAGTCACTTGAGCATGTTTACTATCCCCTCGCTGATCTTCACTTATTTCCCCCCCATCTCTATCCCTCTGTCCTGCTCTGTTCCCCTGTCCCTTCTTTACTTTTTCTTTCCCCTGTGTCCCCTCTTTCCCCTTTCTTCCTCCCCCTCATCCCATGTTTCCCCTTTACCCGTTTTTTTACCCAATGCCCCCTTTCACCCAGTTCCACCTTTCCCCTTTTTTCCCTGTCTCCCATCTCACCTTTCTGTCTTTCTTTTGCCCTCGTCCTCCCTTTCCCCTTTCTACCTCCCCTTTCCCTCTTAATCCCCCCGTTGCCCTTTCTTTCCCCTGTTCCCCCTTCCCCCTCTTTTCTGTGCCACTGTACCTTGTGGGAGAGGTGTGTCAAGGCACCTGCTGCCTGTTCCTAGGTGGGTGAAGGTCAGGCTGCTGGCACCGCGGAGGAGGAAGGGGCAGAGAGAAAAGCCTCTGAACAGTTGAGGTCTCCTGCCTGTGCCAGCAACTGCCGTGAGCCACCCGTCCCCTCATGTGTCTCTGGGCCCATCCCAGCCATGCTTCTTCAGATGTCTGCCTGCCTCCTTGCCTGTCTCGGCCTTCGACCCCCCCAAAGCTTTTTACTCTTCTGCCAACACTACCCTGTACTCCATTACCTTCCCCATTTCCTTTCTATGCTCCACACCTGCTACTATTTCATTCTTCCCCCACTGACTTCACCATTGCTTGTGACAATTGCATTTGTAGGTCTCCCTCTACCCAACGACCTGTCTCTATTTCCAATGACTCCCTTCTTCTCCACACCCTTCTGTCTTCCAATGTCCTGTGTGACTGTTGATCAACTCCATCTCCTGATATTTAAATTCCTACCTACCTGTGTGGCCAGTACCCTGTTGCTTTCTAAATTTTCTTTCTATGTTTTCATTAACCCGGTTCCCCATCTGTGTTTTTTTAATTCTTCTTGTCCATCTTTATTGCTTTTTAAATTTTGTTTCAATGTCTTCATTTATTTCTTTTGCTGACCCTATTTTTTCCTCTCTTTTCTTAATCCATTTGCTTTTTAAATTTTCTTACTATGTCAACTTTTTTCCAGTTTGCTGTCCCCATTTTTAATTTTTTTCCTGTCTCTTACACTGTCACTTTAAAAATTCTCCTTCTATGTCTACTTTTACAAAGCTGCCAATACCAATTTGTGTACCCTGTTGCTTTTAGAAATTTTTATTTTGCTCACTTTTCCCATTTTTTAGATTTTTTTCCTTTCTTTCCCTAATTACTTTTGCTTTTAAAGTGTTCTTTCTGTCCACTTTTATCTCGTTTGCTGTGGTTTTTTTTTTAACTTTTTTCTTCTTTCATTAATACTGACACTTTTTAAAATTTTCTTTCTACGTGTGTTTCAGTTAGCTGTGTGTATTTTTCTAATTTTTCCCCCTTTGTTTCACTAATCCCCATCACTTGTTAGATTTTCTATTTTTATCCTGCTTGCTGTCTTTATTGTCTTTCTATATCTCCATTTTAGTTTGCCATCACTATTTTCTAATTTTCTCCTTGCTTCTTTAATCAGGGATGCACTTATGATTTTCTGCCTACATTTATCTCCTTTGCTGTCTTTATTTTTAATTTTTTCTTGTCTTTCCTTAGTGCCCTAGCTTTTTAGATTTTCTTTCTACATCTTTTGAGTTTGCTGTCGCTATTTTAAAATTTTTTTTCCTTATTTCCTTAATCCCTTTTCACTTTTAAAATTTTCCGTCTGAGCTCTTTCCCTCAGAAACCCGTCCTTGGGTTTGTTTGTGCCTCATAGTGCTCTTATCGTCCTCTCTGCCATCTTGAGTGCTTCCATTTGATTCCCAGCCTCTCCAGGACCTCTGTGCTCCATTCAAATCCACTCCAGACTTCCTCCTTGCATCCCTGAGCTTTCTTTGGTTTCTCTGGCCCATTCAGGACCCCCCTCACTGTGTCACAACGCCTATAGGTGCCTTCAAGGTTGCCCTTAGCACACCTTTACACTTTGCCACGGACCTCGCACCCGTCTCATTCCCTCGGAAGACTGCCCGAGTCCATATCTGTGACCTAGTGTGGGAAACTGAAGTTTTGCTTAGTGTAAGTAGCTAGATTGGCAAAGCCCTAGGCCTCAGGATGTAACTTAGCAACGTAGCAAACTTAGGCTCAACTCCTCCTTAGTCCAAGAAGAACGGCTAGTAGTTTTGTATGATGTGGATACATTGTAACTTAACAAAATTGTGTAAGTCATATTAATGAAGATTGCATGCTTAACATTATGAATTACAGTGACTGCTACAATCAAAGGAAAGGGAACTATCATTCTTGGAAATGAAGAAAGGGACCATTCTACCCGAATCAGCAGAAGCCAGTTGAGATCTAGGGATGGATGAAATCCAGGTGCAGATGGGACAAAGAGATCATGAAACTGCACAAGAAGGTAAAAACGCCTGCACCAAAACTTCAGTCATCAAAGGGGACATGTAACCCTTGAACAATTTGATCAGACAAGAGACACACTTGTCGCATGAACAGGTGCATGAATAGCTTATACAATAGACGGTGAGGCTTTAAAAAGCACAGGAAAAGAACCCACGGGGTCCCACTTCAGAGGCACCCAGTTCGAGCTGTTATTAAACCGTGTGACAGAAACTGGGGTCCAATCTCTTCTTTACAGCTGAGGGCTAAGACTGGATCCAGCCACACCTAGACACCTCTCTGAGGAGGAGTTTAGGAAGCAAGGGGGGTCCAGTCTGAACCTCGTGACTTGGTGGGAAGGTCTTCCTGGACTGTTCTTCAACACTCAGCCCGGTCCTTCTGTCATCACTTCCCTCTGGCCATGCCTCTATTCGTTCCCTGGCCCTCCAACAACATGTTTACTCAGTTCGGATTCCCTCTGGATTTAATCATCACGTTCCGAATCGTTTTTCTGTCTCTCCGGCTCCTATGGGACACTTCTTCTCCCAGTCATGTTGCCTCCCAAGAGTTTCCCTGTGCCCCACATCCGTCTTGTAGCACTTTAGGTGGGGTCATCTTTGAGCCGTAGAGCACTCATTTGTTCCTCTATACTACCTAGGATTCCTGCGTTCGGTCCTCCGCCACCCAAGATCACCTGTACTCCACTCAGATGATGACCCAAGTTCCTCCTTGTCATCCCCAAGCCTTCTTTTGTGCATCAGACCCCCTCGATGCCCCTCTCCTCACAAGCAAGACACCTCCCCAGACCTTCCTTGATCTCCACAGCACCTTCTAGCACTTTATCTCCCTTTCTCTCTCTCTTTTCCATCAGTCTCCTGTCTTTCTTTGCTACGCAGTGCTCCTTTATCCTTCTCCCTGCCATTGAGGATATCTCCTTTCTGTTCCTCTCTTGCTTATTCATCTACAGTTTGCCCAAATGCCCTCCTGAGACTTCAAGACCCCCGCCGTGTCTCTGAGCCTCCTTTTCTTACCCTGCCCCCTCATAATGCCTCTACTCTCTGTAGCCATGTCTTCTGAGTCCTTTCTTGTACTCCACAGCACTCTTGTAGCACTTAGGCTTCCTTTTGATTATATTTTGTTGCACTCTTCAGAGTGCCCTTATCTTACTCTCTGACATTTAGGATGCCTTCATTCTGCCCCCAGCACACTGATGACATCTATACTTTGTTAAAATCCCCTTCAGAGTTCCTCATTGTTATTTCTGAGGCTTCTTTCATCTCTCGGCCCCCCGCGGGACTCCTCCACTCCCTTTACTGAGCTCTCACGAGACATCCCCTATGTTCCGGAGCCCTGTTTTAGCTCAGAAGGGCACTTTGCACCCTTCTTTTCACCTCAGAACCCTTCCTGAGACTGCATGTGTTACCCTGGGTGGTCTTTCTATCATCTCATCCTTTTGGTACGCCTTCAGTTGGTCTCCAGTTCACTGAGGACATCTGTACTTTGCTCGATTCCTTTTTGAGCTCATTGCATCTCTGTAACTTCTTTGGTCTCTCTGGCCACTTCAGGACCTCTCTAATCCCTCTGCAATGCCTCTTGTTCTGCCAGAACCTTTTCCGAAGCCATCTGTGTGCTTCAGAGTGGTCTGTTTGGTTTATGTCTTATAGTATGTTTCCATTTCATATCCTATACCCTAAAGATGCCTATGGTCAGCTCAAATGTCCTCTTAGATAGCTGTCATCTATTTTTATCAATATATCTCCCATGGTGTTTTTTGTTGTCTTTTGCAATTTATTTTTGTTCTAGCTACTTAGGTGTTAATTAGGTTGCTTCATACAGTTTCTGATACATTTCTTGTATTTCCACACTTTTTGGTGCTTTCCATCCTTTGGGACTCACCTAGGTCTGTTAAGGAAATGAGTCAAAGAGAGATCACCTAGGACTCTAAATTGTCAACACTTCATATTAAATAATTTACTTTACAAACAGATATTTTTGAGAAGGCTTTCTCACAAGATCTAATTCTGCTTTGTCATTCAGTCCTAGCTAGCATGTAAATTTTGATAACAACATTGTTATTGCATTTATTACTTCTATTGCTTTCTATCTACACCCCATACAAAGTTAAATTACCTACCTGGTCACTCAGTGTTGTCTTTATGCTCAAGGAACACAGCATAGTGCCTTGGGCGCCATCCCTCAAGTCTGGAATGCTTGTACTCATTGGCACAGCACAAATTGGGTGCTGCTTTTCTTGCGTTACAAGCTTAGTGTGGATCAGTCTTGCATCTCAGAAGTATCTGGATGGCCTGTTTCCATGAACTGGGACGACTTTGCTTCTGCATCCTTACACTTCTAGGTCTCAAAGCCAGTCTTCCTGCACATGCATCCTCTCTGGTTTCACAGTCATTTCTTGTCACAGGCCATGATATTCTCCTCATTTTTCTGGAGTTTCCTAGAGCCATCTCACATTTCCAGCATGGTCTTGCAGGTCTTCTTGCCTGATGATGTCTTCGGTCCAGGTATCATCTTTCTTGCTGAGCGTTTTCTCTCACTGTTGAGGAGCATTGTTTATAGTATTTAATGTTGGTGTGTCCATCTGTGGTCTGGCTTGGAGTCACCCTGCCAAGGGGTGTAGAGTCAGCGGTTGGTGGGATAGTGGTGAGTCTACAGGTAATACATTGATCTGCCTAGACTGCTGAAGCAAAAGTGGTATGGTCCTCTCAGATTGAGGGGCCATCAGCAGGATGTGTGGACAGCTTTTTCAATGTTGTAAGGGGAAGAGCAGAGCTATGTAGGAGGGGCTGTTCAGCAGCAGTGCTGGAGATTGCATTTCAAAGATATTGAGGCTGCTTTGTGTGGGGCTTAAAGCTTGTGGGCTTTTTAGAGATGGGCTGTAGTTGGACTCTAGATGGTATTTGTAAACGTGAACAAGATCTTTAGATTTAGGAAGCTCTGGCTCCCCATCCAGTTGATTTTTTTTTTTTTTCAGATGCAGAGGGACAAGCTTTGCAGGGTGACTTAGCAGAGCTGAGCGGAGCACTGTAAGATGGTGGGTTGCTGTGTGGTATCAGAGGGAAGACATGACCGGTGGCTTTATGACTACATTAGGGTATTTTTTTCTAATTTGAATTTGCGAAGTTATGTGCGATATGGGCACCGGGGCTAACTCAGGCAAGGCGAGCGGTGATCGGTGGGCTGAAGAATCAGTTTCTTCAGGCATTGTATCGCTGGTGAAGGTCTAAGCAAGCCCTGTCATTTGGGTTTTAAAGGTGGTGCGCAAGCCTCAAGGTGGCAAGCCAAACTGAGAGGGGATGGTCTGGCAAGCTGTCAAGGTAAAGGAGCAGTAGATAGGCATCAGAGCACGCAGGCCATGGCTTTGGGCAGTAAGTCAGCATGTGGTGCTTTGCTTGGGTTATTGCAGGTGCCGCACACACAGGCTCGGAGGGGCAATGCTCCGTGGTGTTGATCGGTTTGAGCAGGGGAGGAGGTT
Source organism: Burhinus bistriatus (assembly GCA_013397275.1). Classification (NCBI taxonomy): domain Eukaryota; kingdom Metazoa; phylum Chordata; class Aves; order Charadriiformes; family Burhinidae; genus Burhinus; species Burhinus bistriatus. Next base: position 4,131 of record VYXH01006289.1, on the reverse strand, counting down.
GCGGGTAGGCTTAGTGTCTGATAGCAAAGTATTAATTGGTAGCTCAGTGAAGTGTTTGTCTTCAATTTTGCAGGTGCTGTACAGGCTGCCTTTTGGAACTGGATGAGGGTTTGAGGTGAGCCGGGTAGTCGAGAGGAGGAGCAGGGGGCTGGTGTTCTCTTGCGAGCGCAATGGTAATTTTGTGTCTCTTGGTCTCTTAGGTTCCATGAACAATGCCTGTCTGTGCGGGAGAACAAACGGGAGGTGGTTGAGGGGGATTCTAAACATGCTTATGTGACTTGGACCTGGGCTGTAGAAGAACATGTAAATCCTACTAATTGTGGTTTTGTTTTGTGTGCTTGACAAGGAAAACATCTGTGTTTAGATAACACAGGCCTGTGCTAGGCTCGGAGGAACCCTATGGAGCAAGCTTGAGATTCTCACGCAGTGGTAAAACCATGCCTGCGTCAATTGCTGATATACAGGTGAAAACAGCATGTTTGGCGATCATCTAGCCTGGACCGAGATCTGTGGCGCCTGCATCCGCACTTGCATACCAGGTCCTGCTTTGGGAAATCCCTGGTTGGTGATGTAAAAAACATAAAGTTACTGGTAGGAATTAATGTATGCCTGTGCTGGCTCGTCCCCGCATCCTGCCTGTGTTGGCTCGCCCACAGCTGTAGCGTCTGCATTTGGAGTTGTCATGGCGCAGGTGAGCAGAACGCAACAGTGTTTCTCAGGAGGGGGATGTTGCGGTGAAGGTCCATGTTGACTGATGGGATGGTGAATGACCACGCTGTTGTGTGTAGTGTGGGTTTTTTGAAGGTCATGAAAAGGAGCCTGGCGAGTGCAGGCTTAATCCTGTTGGCAGATTGTGCCTCTCTTCTTGAGGATGGATTCAGTCTCCTGGCCCTCTGAAAGGTAAGCTGAGGGACTGGCGCTGCAGTGGGGTTGGGAGAGGGAGGGCACAAGGTTGGCAATAGCAGGGAGGGGTTTTGAAGATAATGTAGGGCAGAGGGCTGTCCAGGATCAGTCCCCCTTCGGCAGGGAAAGGGAGCAGGGTGCTGTTCAGCAGGAAGCTGTCATGCGCCAGGCAGGGCGGTTCCAGCCCATGTCTGTTGTTGTGCAGTTTGTTTGTTCTGTCTTCTGTGTCTTCAAAGTGTCCTTTAATCTTGATGTCCTCATCGCTCTTTGTGCTCAAGGACTCTGGCACATGCCTCAGGCGCTGTCCCTAGCATCTCAGACACTGGTACTCATTGGCATAGGGCCAATCGGGCACTTGTTTTGTCGTGTTACAAGCTTAAAGCACAGATCGGTCTTGAGTACGGGAAGTTTCCGGTTGGTCCTCTTTTGCACCATCGATCTTGGCTGCGTGAGCAGCTCTGCTCACTGGCAGTCCATTTTCAGGGACTGGGACTTCTTCCCTGTGTCCTTAAGTTCTTAGGTGTCAAAGCCAGGCTTTCTGCATGTGCATCCTCTCAGTATTGAGAGTCACTTCTTGTCCTGGGCCGTGATGTTCTCCTCCTTTTTCTGGAGTTTCCCTAGAGCCAGCTCATGTCTCCATCACGGTCTTGCAGGTCTTCTTGCCTGATGGCGTCTCTTGTCTGGGTGTCGCTCTTCTCGCTGAGAGTTCTCTCTGCTCTTTGAGGTGCATTGTTTGTAGCGTGTTGTGTTGGTCTGTGCACATGCGCGTGTGTGTGTTTGGCTTGGAGCCGCCCTGCCTGGGGGTGTAGAGACCCAGGGTAGGTGAAATAGCAGGAAGAGTCTGTGGTTAATACGTTGATCTGCCTAGACTGTCGAGGCGAAGGCGGTACAGTCGTGTGAGATGCAGTAGCCATCGGCAGGTCGTGTGGCTAGCTCTTTGATTAACGTTATATGGGGAAGAGTAAAGCTGTGTGGGAGGGGCTGTTCAGCAGTTGTGAAGCGGGTTGCGTATCAAAGATGCTGAGGCTCATTCGTGTGGGGCTTGAAGTTTGTGGCTTTTTTTTACTGGCAGGCCGTAGCTGGACCCCTGAAGGTATTTGTATATAGGGACCAGGACCTTTGGAATTGTGAAGGTATCGCTCCACATCCAGGTGATTTGTTTGATAATGTTTTTTCAGATGCAGCGGGACAAGCTGTGTGGGGCGATGTAGCAGAGCCAAGAGGAGCACCATAAGAAGGTGGGTTGTTGTGAGTGGTATTAGAGGGAAGATGCCACTGGTGGCTCTATGACAATGCTTATGGTGATTTACTTATTTATAACTTTTTTTTTTTCAACTTGGATCCTTGAAGCGATGAGAGATGGCGGATATGGGCACCAGGGCTGACTCAGTCAAGGTGAGTGGTTATCGGTGGGCTGACATCTCAGTCCTTTTTCAGGTGTTGTATAGCTGGTGAAAGTCTAAGCAACCCCTGTTGTTTGGGTTTTAAAGGTGGTGCGCAAGCCTCAAGGTGGCAAGCCAAACTGAGAGGGGATGGTCTGGCAAGCTGTCAAGGTAAAGGAGGGGGCGAAGGGAAATTGTTGCGCACAGGCTACAGAGTCAGGCAGTGTCTCTGCATGTGTTGCTTTGCTTGGGTTTTTTTGCAGGTGCCACGCACAGGCTCGGAGGGGCAATGCTCTGTCGTGTTGATTGGTTTGAGCAGGGGAGGTTGTGAGCAGGGTTGATTGGAATACATGCAGAGCCAGTCAGCAGAACACCACTTTATGCCTGAGGTGGGGGCTGTTGCTGGCAAGATCTGTGACCTTCTGGTGCTGCCTGATGATGCTTGTTTGTGGAACGGGGTGGGTTGTGGTTTTTTTTGTAGATGTTGAGGAGGAACTTGGGGACTGCAGGGTTAAACCAGTTGGCTGATTGTGTTTTTTCTTGTCGAGCATGGCTTTGGACTTGTAGCCCTCTGAAAGCTACGTTGAGGGACTTGCGGTAGAGATAGTTTGGGGAGGGGAGGGGACAAGGTTGGCCATTGCAGGGATAGGTTTTGAAGTTAGTGCAGGGCAGAGGGCTGTGCTGGAGCGCAACCTTTGGGCAGGTAAAGGGAGCAGATTACTCTTCAGCAGGAAGCTAGTGTGTGCCAGGCAGGGCAGTTCCAGCCTGCCTCTGTAGTATTACATACTTCATGTTGTCTTTCTTCTGTGTCTCGGACCTTCCTTGGGTCTTGATTGGCTTGTTGCGCTCAAAGGGCACAGAATGGATCTCGGGCAACATCCCGAGGGTCTGGAATGCTTGTACTTATTGGCATAGTGCCCATCAGGCACTTTTTTTGCATTACAAGCTTAAAGCATGAATTCTTGTTGTGTCTTTGTAGTTTCTGGATGGTTGTGTCTTTGGTTTTTTATTGGATCGTTCTGTATTTGAATGTACATTGCTTTCTTAGGCTCTATTGGTTTTACATTGTATAGCTCTGTATTGTGCTTTGTCTCGCATTGTACCACTCCATAACATTATCGACTGTCATCTGAGCCTGTTTTGCCTTGTATAGGTTTGTATTGTGTTTTGTCTTGTATTGTAGGGCTCTGTAATTTTATTGAGTGCCATCAGAGACTGTGTTGCACTGTTCTGCCCTGTATTGCACTTGGTGTCGCATTGTACCGCTGTGTAAGTGTCTTAACTGCCATCAGCACCTGTCTTGTGTTGTAGTGCCATGTATTTTGTGTGTTTTTTTTTTTTAATGGAGCATTCTGTATTTGAATGTGTGTTGCTTAGTTGACTCTGTATTTGTTTTGCATTGTATTGCCCTGTTACTGTTTTGACTGCCATATTAATGTCTTGCACTGTATCACCCTGTATAGTGTTTATTGTGTTGCATTGTATTGGTCTGTGTTTTTGTGTGCTGTCATCTGAGATGGTCTTGTCTTGGATTGCCCTGTTGTGTGTCTTGTTTTGATGGTGATGTAAGCATGCGTTGCATTATTTGGGGGGTGTGTGCATTTATGTGGCTCTACATTTGTGTTACTGCATGGTATTGTGTAGGCAGTCTAGACGGTTAAAGTGCGTTTGTCACTCTACATGTGAGCAGGCATTGAGCAGATGACGGATTATAAGGTAACATGTGGTGTGATAGTAATGCAGCTAGGGTTTTCAACTTGTTGTTGCAGGCAACATGTTGCAAGTGTTTAGAAAGTGTAGAGGCATAGAGGTTTGAGGAGTACGTTAGGGTTAGGGGTTAGGGTTA
>VYXH01006288.1:240018-280414 GCA_013397275.1 Burhinus bistriatus | reverse complement strand
CTTCTGGGTAAAAGCATTAGCAAAGTCTTGCAGTCTGTCCTAGTGATGGTGGAGGATGGTGATCCGTGTGGTAGTAAAGACATGAGGGGTAGTGATAGGATGATAACTACAGAAGTGTCTGAGCAGGATCAGGTGGGAATTAGGGCTTGTCCCCCCAAAAAAGTGGCAGAACAATTAGCCCAGCTGAAGTGCATCTACACTAATGCACGCAGCATGGGGAACAAACAGGAGGAGCTGGAGGCCAGTGTACAGCAAGGAAACTATGGTATAGTTGCCATCACAGAAACGTGGTGGGAATTTTCAGTGTACCTGCAGAATAAAATCTCATTTTAGTGGTCTTCTTTCTTGTTACATGTATTTATGTTCCATTACCAGTAATTCTATTTACATATGCATGTGTGTGGATGAACAAAATAAAATAGAAACTTCCACCTATTTGTAAGTGGAGACAATTCTAATGGAGTCTACACAAATTCCTGCATGAGTTAAAAAAAACCCAAATCACAACCCTATGCCATTTTAATTGAGTACCTGAACTGTCTGCCCTTACTTCAGATACATGTAATTCATGTAACTTAGTTATTCATCAGGATTTAAAAACAAAGACAGGAAAGGGAATTTGTCCTAAAAATTCCTAATTTTTAGAATATAAATGTAAGCATAACATTCCTAGATATGATTCTCACTAAAATTTTTATTTTTTGCAAGCTACATGTTTAATGGCAAAGAAATAAGTAAAAAAGTACCAGACTTCATCTATTCAGCCGTATTCTTGTGTTAAGTTCCTGTATTTTACTTGGTGGTCATTGCAAACAGAGTAATTACAAATAAAAGCCATAAATAAAAGAGAAAAGGTGACCTTGAAAAAGGTGTAATGAATGCACTGTGCAGACTCCACTGCACATTAAAACACAATCTATAGCCACCAATGCTTCTTTGTCAGTCTTTATTTGGAGTTATGTCAACACACAAGCTGCACTAAAGTATCTCAGAGGAAAAAAGAGAGATTTACTATTTGGGCTCCATCCTTTTAAACATATACTGTATTAGACTTTCTATAATATCCAGCTCTTTTATTGATGGGGAAATCAACCTTGTCAACCTTATTATACAGTCTCAAGAAACTTGATTTTAGCTACTGCAGGAGACACGCTTAAAACAAATGTTGTAAATTGGACTTCCATTAACATTTTTGGAGTTTGATACCACCTGGAGCCAAGCTCTGTCACACTTCTTTAGATACCTTTCCTTTAAATTCTTTGTACGGGTTTGGAATGATGCTCCTAGAGTGGTGCCTAGTCCCAGAGCTCTTCCAAAGAGACACCAAAGAATAAGACACAGAAGGCACTTGGAAGAGAAAATTGAAAAGAACAAATATGTTGTAGTAGAAGGTCATAGATAAGGAATGGAATGGGTTTATGGAATTCTACGTGTCTTCTGAGCTTTTCCACCACATCTCTCTTAAATACTTCTGGAGCTGTGTGTGAACTTCTATTACTGTCTGCTCCAGGAGTATGATCTGTGTTCTCTGAGCCAACTGGGCTTGAATGTGTTGTGTATAAGGATTTAATTCCACAAAACCAATGAGAAAAGACAGTATTCCATGCCCAGAATACCGGTGGAACAGAGCGGTGTGAATACTTCTTTTTCTAGATAATCCCTGAAATTTTGACAGTTTTATTAAACATTGCAAGTGTCCTGCGTCTCAAGAATTCTGGAAATCAGTGTCCACAGAATTTTAAATGTATTTGAAAATGCTGAGATTTTATTTGAAAGTTTTGATATAGAATGTCTTATTTTGGAAAAAAAGAAATGGCATAGTAATTTTGGCTACTATTTGACTGTGGCTTTGTAAGTAGATTTCTAAAACTCAAAAACATGAACTGAAGTCTGCCAACAAAATCAGTGTGCTTTTAAAGAAAAAAAAAAGTTTCATAACTTTTTGAACTATTTATATACATTTTCACATTAATATTCCCTCTTTTCTATTGTATTGTTGTAAAAATATTGTTTGCTAAGCTTTACGTTTCTTTAAGATGGTACACAGCCTTTGTCTGTTAGATTCATTTATACTAATACTTTTCCTTGTACAGCCAGCCAGTTTTGATGCCTGTTTGAGCGGACAGCTCTATCTGGGAATCTCTAAGTGATACAGCACTACAAATGACTAAGACATATTCCAAATACTGTCGTTATTTCTCGAGATGCAGAGATCCTAAGAGATTACAGTTTTCACTGGAGAGATGTATGGGCAAGACTTTAAATCTTGCAAGTGACAATCTTTCTAACAGCATGTCCAAAGCGGTCACTTCCTTCTTATTGTGAGGAGGCTCAGTGGCACAGTCTTGGCTGGTCCTAACTAGTGCTGTATGAGATAAGGTACAAAGACTGTGCAGAAGGTAGCATGCAGCAGCAATCACTACAAATAAGTGATTTTGAAAAGGCTGTACAAAATCACTCGCTCCAAGTTCTTCCGACATTATCCAGCAAACTTTGTGCTCTCAGACACTCTGATGTTACACTTCAGCACACATAATCCACTCTCTCTTTTCACTGCTATGAAAACATTATTCTGCTGCAACACAGCCACTGTCTTACTTCATGCATTTTGGATGGGACACACACCAGATAATACTGTTTCAGGGATAGAAGGACATTATATAGGTTTCAGTGGGGACTCTGTACCAAGTGTTGTATATTGTGGATGATGCCAGTCTATGCCACTTGGTCTTAGGACCAGAGAAGAGTTCCGGGTTTGTTGCTTTTAGTGTAATATGTATAGTCTATAAGGCTTGTGAATGCAACAGTGTTAGAAGATTTAATACCATATGTAAAAATTAATATTTTATTATCTTAAATGAAATATTATAAAGCATAAAAAATTAAATATTCATTTTTGGCATTTTGAATGATTGGCTGGTACTATCACATACTAGACCTGCTCATGGAGCTGTGAAGGGAGTGTGGGGAATGAAACAGAGGAAAAAGCTTTAAATAAAAGAGAAGCATTAACCTCAGACAATCTTCTAATAATGCATTTGCCCTGAATGAATGATGGAAGCCAAATCCATTATATCTGAGAGGAGAAATAGAAGAAGATCACGAGAACTTGAAGGACTTATCTGAGAAAAGGTTTTTTTCCATGAAATTCAGTTCCCTGGCTCCATATACTAATATGTCTATTGTATTTACAGCATAAGATTTCCTGCAACTTTCAAAATCAATAGGTTTGTGTTAAATGTTCAATATGTATGTTCAACATACATTACATAGTTTGTTCCTTTTATAAGTTTATTCTAAACTCCATGTATCCTACCCTAGCCATCATTTTGCCATTTAATAGCTGTTTAATAAGTCCTTACTTTGTTTCATTAGAAAACATAATTAATTTAAAAGTATAAAGAGGCAATGGGTGAAACCAGTGAGCAAAACGTTCATTGCTAACATGGAAGTGGGTTGCTATACACAGTGTCAGTCAGCTGGAAATACCTATTTTTCAGAGATGTGCTTACAGAGCCTATGGATTGGGAAGCACTTACTGGGAGTTTGCAGAAGGTTGGCATCAGCTGTCAATTTTTTGGAGAAATCTTCTCTGGTAGAAATCCACCACCTTCCCATTGGAAATGAACAAGTGATGCAATGTAGACCACAGATCAGGGTATCTCCCAAGGCACCAAGTGACACAACTAGAATGCTGTTTCCAGTTTCTACTCCCAAATAAATACATTTTAAAAAGACATTCTTGTATTCTAAAAAAGGCTCAGATTCACTAAAATTGACTAAAAAGGAGGTTCTTAAGTCACTAAATTAGTTTGCCCCATCTAATTAGCTTATGTAACATAGCTAATTAGCTTACACAGTATAATCAGCTTATGTAATGCCAACATTCTGCCTTGCAAAACACATTTTTTTCTGTTATGCTTCCAACAATTTGGTAGTAGCATGATAGTGAAGACAAACAGTTTCTTAATGTATAGAATATGATTTTTGGTTGATAGAAGCTTTTGTAAAAAGATCTTTTTTTTTCTTATGTTACCTGTACTTATCTCTACTTTTAAGCATATAAGGAAACCTAAAATATGGCAATGTACAATAATTATAAGGGAATGCACAAAGACACAGAACATCCTTTACTCTTCTTACACTTAACATATAAATATACAAGGCTGAATTGTCAGAGAAAAGTAATTGATGTTCCTCTCTATTATTTCATGAATATTTATAGTCTTAAAAATTCTGTTTCTTGGACAGCCTTTTCTTTTAAAGGTAGTGGATATCATGCTAGTGAAAGATTGCAGGTCAGGAAATCCCTATCTATTCCATAGACCTCTCCTTGCATGACTTAACCTTATTTGAAAGGAAGTGCTTAATTTTTCATTTCCTTTTATGCTTCTTGTATTTCAATTGACTTTACCCCTCTAAGCAACCTGAACACCTTCCATCATGCTTACTAGAGGGAGCTCCCATATAGATATAAAGCTATTAAGCAGTTGTATTCTGACACCTGAAGCAGGAACAGCTATTGGCAGAGATAGAGTATTAAGACTCTTGTGATCTGGCATTCAGGCTTATGTTCACAGTTGGTTACTTAGGTGCTGTCCTAAGTAAACACAGATTTGAAAGCTTTTCTAAAGATGACTTGGGGATACATTTTCAGACACGTTTGTATAATCCTCATAATAGGACATAGTCAACTAACTTGGTATACTGTATTCATGTCTGGAGCTGAGCTTCTAACTTGTCAGCTCTACATTGTTGAACTTCTCATTCCCTATATGTCCTAAAAACCTGAAGACCTTTCCCATAAGCACCCAGGAACTTTTTTTTTTTTTTTTTTAATGTTGGAGATGGAACCAGAAGCATTTAACTAGACACGAGAAAAAGACAAAGATGTCTGTATCTGAAATTCTTTATCTTGTCTAGAGTTACTCTTTTGTTGCACTTAGGAATGCCTTAAAAACAAAAAGCCAATTCTGAGAGCTCATTCTGGGTCTAACAGCTAGATAGTGTTTTATTTTTAAAAGGTTGTGGAGATATTGCAACTTCTGTGTAATCACCTAGCAAGACACTGGTAACCCAGAAGCTGCTTTGCCATTCTTGTACAGAGGCTTTAGGAATTTCATCTTAGCAGGAAAGTTTGTTATTCACCAAACTGAAGAATGTTTTACATAGGGACTTTCTTTTTAATATGCTTCACTATCAATAGAGTAATAAACTGTGAAAAAGGTTTTCTTTTTTTTTTTTAATGAAAAATATTTATAGAATCAAAAATGCTGCTTGGTAAATCTACTATGCAACCTAGGTCAAAATGAAAAGAGATGTCAAACACTTAGTATTTAGTCCTAGGAAAGAGCATAATTTTTAAAGTGGCACTAAGGAGAATTATAATTGAAAAATTTAACAGAGAATGAGCTAGAAAACTACAATTACATGGGAGATACTGTTTATTTTCTAAGCAGTTTGAATGGCGCTTTTTTAGAAAAGTCCCAACATGATAGCTGTTACTAAGCATTTCAGGAAAAAAATTCTTCTGAAAAAAAATAAGGGAAAAAAGGAAAAAAACCCAAAGACAAGCAAAGTATCCAACAAAAGCAGCAAAAATAAAATATCCTGGGAGAAGAGAAAACTGAGGTTGAATATCATGGATGTATCATAAAAGAGAAATACTATGCACTGACTTCATGTAGGATGAAACTACGCATATAGGAAAGTACAGTACATTTTTCCTAACACCCTATAACTGTGTGTTATCACTGGATTGCATATTACCAGCTATAATGACCGATACAAAGATATAGAAACTCCTTACTCTTCTTACACTTAACATATAAATATACAAGGCTGAATTAATAGAGAAAAGTAATTGATGTTGTTTTTTGTTGTTCTAACTCAGTTTGAGGTTAAGCGCATGCTTAGAAATCTGGTTCAGTTGAGATCCTAGTAACTGACCTGAAATTGCTCATTTTAAGTAGTATGAATAAGAAATTTGCCATCAGTATAGCAACATCTGCCAGACTTCGTAATAACAAACTCAGTAGGAACACATTCAGGAGTGGATGATGGCAGGAGAGGAATCACTGAACTTAATTATTTTATTTTATTTTATTTTATTTTATTTTATTTTATTTTATTTAACTTAATCTGCTGGTTTTGTCACTGGGACAGTAGTGCTTATTTACCAACCATCAGGTTATTATTAGATGCTCTTAGTTCTACATACATTCTAAACAGAAACTTCTAAATAAGTCAACATTTTCAAGTGTCACAGATGAAAGCACGTACAATTATTCAGAGTATCAGGTTCAATGTGATTTTGAAATCTAGATTTCTGCTTGAAATACATTAAAATATGCATTGCATTATTTGATGAATAATTAACCAAAGAGTTAGGTTAAAGTAATAAAACCATACCAGTGCAGAATTTAATGAAAAAGCTAGTCTTGCCCTTCCTTTCCCCTCTTGCTCCCACTGTACACCTTCCACCACCCCTTCACATTGCAGTTGAAAGTTTGCTTTTCAAATTATACTGATGTAGCAACAAAAGTCAGAGTATGCATTTAAATGAAGATGTTTTGATAAGGTGAGACCCAGAGTTCTTAAATTAGGTTTCAGCAACAGAAACATTTTAGACTGAATTGACATTTCATTGCTAAATTAGTCTTTTTTCTGTCATGGTGGAACAGAAAAGGTTAATGAGAACCTGCAATTTACAGTAGAAAGTTACTTGAAATATTGATTTTTCCCTTGTTTAAGAGACCCTGTGCTGCCTAGCAGGGGCTGTGTTTCTAAAGTCTACCTATGGAGCATGTTTACGAGCATCAATCATAACTGCACGCGAAGTGCTCTTAACTCTCTGTAGATGTGTAGTAGCAGCAGGGCCACCTGAGTAGCTGCTCACCACCTACAGTCTGCCAGTCCCATTTGTCTCCAAGGGGGCACATTGGTAATTCTACAGAAAGAGAGGTAATTCAGTTGGAAATTACCCTCAAAAGTGACAGACCAGCCTTCCTCCTTGACAAGCGCTGCTTCAACGGTGAGGTAGGGTGGGTTAACCAGGAGTGACTAAGTCAGTGAAAAATATAAGCACATAACACTCCAAACAAGAAGGGGGAGTGCAATATCTTTTTATGTTCATTTTGGATAGAATCCAAACTGATGTTAACACAAAATATTACATTATTGGCTAACCTTACAGGACATATTCAAAATATATGGATTGAATATGAGTGGGGCATCTAATCCTTCTACAGAAAGTCAAGCAATATGAGAAAAATGATGTTGGATTTTTTTACACTAATCTCACAGTGAATTAGGAGGTAAAACAAACTTTTGAGGATTTAAGGATTGCATTTAGAAGTCCCTATTCTACCAAACTCCTTCAGCTTTAATTAAACAGTGACAGAGCTGTAGGAAAAAGGAATCATCAAATAGTCCAGTGTAGAAACACCTGGATTTTAAAGTCTAAGTTTTCTCATATTGTACTGTGTATCAGTTATAATATTTTGGAACTTGATAATTAGAATTACTTCAAAACAAGAGCAGTAGCTCAGTTCCTGTTGACCGTATGACTCAAGAAAGTGTTTACACTAATTTCACTGCAATCATTGAAAAGTATTTCCTGAACAGTTGGGGGTTTTTTGATTTTTTTTTTTGTTTTTTTCCTTACCAAATCGGAGTCTGATAAAGTTCTCTTCACTACACATGATTACTCAGTCAGATGAGTGATCAATAGCAGTGATTAGACCAAAGAGATGTTTACTAAACCCAGACCACCGCCTGATCTGAAAACAGCTTTTTCATTATTCTTGTATGACAGTCTATGGTACTCAGGGTTCATTAGGGTAAATGTTGGATGATGTTTATGATGTACCTATATATATTTTGTGCAATGAGGTGTATCTTTTTCTGGTTTGGGGATGTGCCTGACTATTCTATTCCCAGCTTTCAGTGCTGGAGACTGAAAGTTGCAAACAGCTGGGAAAATCAAGGAGATTACATTAATATCCGTAGCCATCCAACCCAGTCTTGTGTACACTTTTTAGTTCATCTTCTGGATAAATGCTTGCCGGATCAGGGCTTAAATAACATCTAGCTTTATCTTAAAGCTCCCTATGCTCATGCAGGCTCTCATGAATTTTTCTAACAATTCTGTACAAAGTGTCACTATTCAACAGATTATAAACTCAGTAATAAGAAGATAAAGTAACATAAACAACAGCAAGGGATTGGTTCCAGGACAAAACATCTCTGTTAGTTTTAAGCCTGGTGTATCATTTTAGATATGAAGACAGAGATTTATATTCAAGTATGCCTTTTCAACTTTGCTGAGACTCTGTTCATAAACCAAAAAACTTAGTCTACAAATTACAGAGAAATTATTCCAGAAACCACACATGAAGTCACATTTTTGTTGTGACTTTCACTCTATAATTTTAGAACTTTGTATCCTTTTCTTCATACAGCTCCAGATGCACTGGTTATAATAAACCTTTACAGGTCAATTCATTATAGATCATTTACTCATCCTGGAGCAAATGTTAACAAATATTCAACACAAGCTTTGGGTGAAAAAGATATGAAATGGGAAACAAACACTAAAACTAGTGTTTAGTTCCCTTATGATTTTTACAAAATTTTGGGGAGACAAAAGAAAGATAGAGAAGTTAAAACTCTGTTTTGGAACTTTGCATTTCTGCCGGTAACAATTTTCAGGAAGGGTAAACAAAAGTTGAGTAATAACAAGGGTTGAGACGTGACAAAATGAGGCACTGTTTAAGACACACAAACACAGAGCACAGCCAGCATTTCTTTTTGCTGTCTGTATTTAATATTTATTGAACATCTTTTTTTAAAATTTTTCAACTTTCCATTTTGCTGAGTAAATACTAATAATGTATATTTATTTTACCAGAAAGTATATTGAACAGGACAGTGGTGCTCCATTGACAAATATTCTGGCATGGCAAATCCATTTCTTTCAAGTTATATTGTAAACACTGCCCTTGCACAGGTAATCTGTGACTCATAAATGCAGCCCTAGGAAGTTAAAATACGCATGCAAGCAAGAAATTGCAGATTTGGTTCTTAGTTTAACCTTGTTTTCAAAGAAATGTAAAATAATATAAAGAGAAGGTCTCTTGGCACATTAAAAATTTTCAGGAAGGATTTCCTAAAACAAACCCCAGTGGTACAATGTATCAAAGACCCCAGATCTCTCTAGGCATGCAAAGTTCCTACTGAAAGGGAACTTGGACTTGATTTTTTGTTATTATTATTCAATTGTACACACCTACCTGAGATGTTTCAGTCAGAGACACAGCCACAATAAGCATGCCGTATAATCAATGAAAAGATGAGCTGGTCCATAAGGTGATTCAAATCTTAGGTGGGCTGAAGTTTTTACTTGCGTTCATGGACCATGTAGTGATACGAGGAAAATTTCAATGCTAATTTAGATTCCTTAGAAGGGTGTCTAACTTTCCATGAAATTAATCCACTCCTTTGTGCCAAACTTGTGTTTAACTCTGAACACCCTTCCTTTTCTGTATATGTCTTTGTGGATATTAAAAAAGCAAGCTTGTTATTTGTCAAACCCCACAGCTGGGTATTGCTCATTTATTTAGATACAGGGGACTTTCAGTCTTAAAAAAGTGTCTGTTGGAACAATTCCAAAGTGCCCCCTACTATACTCAAAGAGGGGTAGAAATGCAGCAATATGCCATACAGCAGAGTCAGGAAGGTAGGTTCGTTAAGAAAAGCATTTTTTTCCCATGTGACATGTTGAAGATAGATCTGCTCATTTTCTTCTGTTTTGTATTAGGACAGTCAAGGCTGACTGTATTTCCCATAGGAAAATGAGGTATGATAAGTATGGAAGCAACTCTGATGACTTTACGTTCATGCAACCTGAACTGTTTTTAGGCATAGGTTTCAAAGCTACTGTATCTAGGGAAGCAAATTCTGCTAGAAACAGGAAAAAAAAAACTATTTGACAAGCTAAATATTAAGAAGTACTTTAACTGCTTGTATATAGTGGCTTATGAAGGTTTATTATCAAAATAAGTCACTAAATAACAAACATATAAAGTATGCATGTACCTATATACACGCATATGTATATCACATACTTATCTGAGGAGGTCAAACGAGACCAATTTGCAAAATTTTATTATTTTGTTTTGGTTTGTTTTCTCAGATTCATATACCATTAATAGCTACCAAAAATCAATAATTGCTCTGGAATCAGAGTTCATCAGACAGTTATGAAGCTGGGCATGACATGTCTTGCTCTCCAACTCTACTGTGTATTAAATTGTTAGGACAAAATAATTCCCTTGTTGAAAATAAGGGACTGAAAAGTGTAACACCGAAAGGCCAAATGTTAAGATCTAGTTCTCTGAGCAGGATTGTACTTTAAAGGCAACTTAAGAAAAACTTTGCCTTTTTTTTTTATTTATTCTTTTTAGTTATTTTCCACATCATTGCATCTAATGTTACAAAGAATTGAAGCACAAAAAGTCTCAGTGATGCTGACTGAGACAGTGACTCATTGGTCACACAGTGATGGCTTTCATTCAGTGAAAGCCTCAGTGATGAAGCAGAAGAACAAAGACATATATTTGTTGCTCTGGGAGGGAGACAGTCAAGAGATGCTTCAAGAAGGTACATTTTACTAGATTTCAAGTTGAAGCCTGATTCAGGTTTAAATGCTGCCTTTAGGTATAGTCCTAAGCATAGGGGAAATGAGAACGTATAAAGCCTCTTGAGGCATGGCTGAGGAGTAGCTTTAAGGTCATTCAAAAGACACGACTTTTCTGCAGCACAATTCCCTTTTATGCTGGAGTGAGAGTAAGGGCTTTATTCAGCTTACATCTGCCTAACCCTGGCTGGTCTTAGACCGGCAAAGCTTTCTCACCTTAGAGAAACCCTAAATGCATGAGTTTAGGTGGGATTTAAGTTATCTGGATATAATCTGAATATATAAAAGTCTAAAAGAAGGCTTTGTGAACATTTGCTGCACAAGGTCTGTCTTCAGTAGCGGTGCAAAAGCATGGAGAGGTACTGTAGGACATAATATGTATTTTCTGGTCTCCCTCACATGACTAGTGTTAAAGTCCTGTAGATTTTCCCATCAAGGTGTCATAGTTAAAAAAAACCCCAAACAGTAAATTGTGAATGCTAACAGGTGACTAATAATTGAAAGCATGTGTGCTGGGGGTGAATGTCCGAAACTGAACTTTTGAATTCCCTGACAGAGGCCTGCTACTTCCTGGCTGTGACCAGGACAGGCTGGTGGTGAATTTTGATAGCAGACAGATTAAAAACAAATGCCACATCCTGAATCCTCCGGGCAATAAAGAGACATGAGACAGAATCACCAATTTGAAAGCTCATCATGAGTTGTACTTCTGTACATAGAGTATTAGACTGGGAAGAGTGGGGCTTTCTGGGACCTAGAAAGAACAGCTGGTGCCCAAGAGAAGGGTTCCCCAAAAGCAGAATTGGTTTCAGAAACACGAAGGTGAAGCTCCTGACTGGAGGTAGGCTCCTACAAGTGGAGAAACCTCCTGGAGATGGGGGAGATGAGCAGAGACCAATGCTGGGGCAGGCCAGGGGTCAGGAACAGTAATGCCTGAGGTGGGTAACGGTGAGCAATGGCACAGCAGGAACCAACACAAATTTCTGCCCAACTGACCCAGTGCAGCGGCCACCTTGCCAGGAAAAGCAGCAAGCCAATAAGGCAGGGTAAACATTGTCATCTTCTTGGTTCTTAAATGAACTCCAGGCGGACGGACAAGGTGCTAGTATTCAAAGGTGCATCCACCTTCACCACTTCAGCAGTTGTTACAGTAAGCAGGAGTGCATCAGTAAGAAGACAGTAAGGTTTTTTTGGTCTTTTGTTTTTCCCTTCAGTGAGTCATTTCAGATTCCCTGATATGTGTCTGGAAAAAGCTTAGATTTGTCGTAATCACTGCAGGACATCATCCTTGGAAATTTCAGATTCTCAATTAGTTATTTTAAAGGATCTTCTATATTACTTCCTAAACAAGAAAAGGGAATAGTGTTTTAGCTATTAAAAAGTGCATTTTAGGCCTGATTTACTGCTGTATTATTCTTTAGGATGTTTCCTCTCTGGAAGTCCAATAGTCCATAATATCCCCCCACTCCAATACAGACGCACAAACACAACACACATATTTTTTTTCTGTGGTGATCCCTATGATTTTCCTAATTCATGCTCCTACACAAAATTAATTACTCTTAATATTAATACCTTCACTAAAATAATTTAGAATAAAGAATGAAATCTGTATGTCACCCTTCCAGTCTCCTTTCTTGCTAAACTTTTTCTGTATTCAGTTAAATTAGGACAGGGAAGGGGTATAATTTTTAAATTTTTATTTTTTTTTTTTTGTAAACTAGCTAAACTGCTATGGTAGATATGAGTCTGTCTGCATGAAATATTCTGAGTCTCAGTTCCCTTTTTTCCTGGCAGATATGACTTCTCAGAAGTCCCAGGCTTTGCAGTATCAGTGTGTTGTTAATATCTCTTCTGTAAACTCTTAAGTGAATCTGGCAGTTGGTAGTGATTATTAACCTTGCACTGAACCAGCAATTAATCTGTTCAGGCTGCAGAGGAAGAAGAAAGGGAGAGAGAGAAAGAATGAGAGACCACAAACTTGCCTGCTCTGGCTCAGTGATTCTGGTGAATCTGAGTACCCTGATCTGATATTGTTTAAACACATTAGTATTCTCTATCTAATCTGCAGATTTAATTCATTACATACATCATTTCCCCATAGCCTATGCACCCATTTGTAATTTTCATGACATATTTTTCATTTGCATGCTTTAGCCTTGGCAGAGAAGACATGAAGTTAGGAAACAAAGCATTTGATAAATACATATTTAGTGGTGTGTGAAGTAATAACAGAAAAAAAAAAAAAAACTAAGCCTTTTTCTGCCCTGCTGCATTCTGCTGCATCATGCTGACTGGCGAGTGAAACAAAATTTGGCTCCATATACCTTTAAAATTATCTTATTGCTGTTAGCATTTCATTGAACTTTAAGGAAGATGCGTTAGTACTTTATTGTCATGCCAGAAATGAGTAAACGCAACTGCATTTTGCAACATTATTTGGCTTACCTTTGGGTAGGAGGACTAGTTCTAAGGTGAATCATTTATGACTGTGCATTCACCTAGTCCAATGCGTTTGTTAGCTGCAGGTTAAGTCAGAGACCTCAACAGCTAGTGCCAAGGGTGCAAGCTAATCAAGGGTGTAGGAGTGGCTGCATGAAGCCGGTGAGCAAAGTGCGGAGTTCTGTCTCCAGTTGTCACCATCACCAATTGCCCACAGAAGAGTGAAAGGGAAGGACAAGCATATAAAGAAAAGTTATTTTCCTGATTACCTTTATCCAGCAGTCTGTACCTCTTGGCTTTCCTGATCCAAAAGATCAAGTTTTCTTCCATGAGCTTGCCCAGTCCTTTTCTGGACCTACACAAATTTTTAGCGTCTCAAATATCCTGCGGCTAATTGTGAAATGTCAACCTACACATTGTGTTAATATTTTTCATTGTTGTTTCTTTGTTTCAAAAATAGCACTTGCTAGCTTCATTATGGCCTCCAGTTCTTTTTGTAAGACAGAACAAAAAAATATCTGACTGTATGTCAGTCACTATATTTATACACCTCCATCATACAACCTCTCAGTCATTTCTTTCCCTGGCTGAGAAGACGTAGTCTATTCAATCTTTGCTTGTTCAGAAACTGTTCCATAACTTTTATCTTTCTTGTTGCTGTCTCTGAACTTTTTCCTATTGTGCTATATTCTTTGTGAGATGAAGGGACCAGAACTGCATATGACATTCAAGATGCTGACACAGACTGAAATTATACAGTGGATGAATGTGTAATTACATCCTTTCCTCTCCACTTATTGCAAGTTTTTCTATCATCCTCAAAAACCTCTATGCAACTCACCTTGCTCTGTGGAAATAAACACTTTCCAGGGATAATGATTTAGGTACTCTGTAAGACTGCTAAAGCCATTAGCTACCTCTAGGTCCCACCTTATTTTATAGGTAGTATATCTTCGTTATATGCCACCATGACTACATGCGTAATTGTATTCTGCACATCTTGTGATGGCATTTTGCCTCTTTGCAAGTGTGAGACACCTTGCGGAATTCTCTTTAGCTGTGAGAAGAAACATTTACATTCTTTGATCATCTAATTTCTTCTGATGTCCCCTTGCTTGTTGATATATATTATCACATAATCATTTGCCTGATTGGTCTTGACATTGCAGGAGAGATAAAGGAACCATCTTTGCTTCTAGACTGCTGAGTCTTTTCTTATTATTTTTGTTTCTGATGAGCTATTTTCTGCAGTTTTTGCAATGAACTTTTTTGTTTCTAAGCCTTGGAGAATTCCATCTGTAGTGAAGTCTTCCACATTACAGATCTAGTGAAAAATCTTCAAAGCTGACCATTACCTGAAGGATTTACTAATCATAGTTTATCATATTAATATTGTATTAAAAATACTTGGAAAACAGATAACTGAGAAAGTGTCTCAATGCTCTCAATTCATTAAAAAACCTCAGATTATTTCAAAATAACTTCTTATGGTTAGCTGGCACATGGGCTGTGATTTGAGAGAAGAAAAAAAAAGCCTCGTATATTTTGATGTGAAAGAAGATTTGTAGGGAGCAGAAATATTTGTAATTTGTTCCATTTCTGTACAAAAACCAAACGAAAAAAACCCCAAACCCACAGCCTCTCTCTTCTAGTAACATTGACAGGGAGAAATCCCTCTTGGAAGGCTTTCTTTTGCCCATGTTTGTTATAGATCTGAAGTGGTATCAAGAGATGTGGCAACACTGAAGATATTTGTGCCGAATATTTCAGATAACAGAAGCCATATTGAATTTTAATGGTTGCTATAGATGTGTCCCTGAATCAACAAAAACTGACACAGACACAAATGCAAACATATATATACATGTACAAACAGCTCTCTCACTGTCAGTTATAACCCTGAAGTTAATACTTGCTTCTGGGCTCATACATGGTTGAGTCGGTGACTTTCTAGTTATAAAAAGTGCACCTGAGTCTTTTTTGGTCCTTGGGATGCCTGCTCCCTGTTCAGTCCTCTCAGTGCTTGCATGAGCCACAGGATCCCAGCTCTTCACATCCCGCGCATAGGATTATTCTCCAGAGCCAACCCTGTAGCTTCCTGCAAGCTTCCCTCACTATATAGATGCTACCTGAAAGGGTCATTCCTCAAAAGATCTTAATACGTAACTGGGAAGACATAGATAAAAGAAATATCATTCACAACAGCAGTGGGTAAGGGAAATGGAAATACGGCAGTCACTTACCAGTGCAAGGGCTGGTTTACACAGTAAGTACATCTGTTGCTTTCAGCTTCATATATGGGGTTTTACCCATTGACATCCAGACATGCATGCACACACATACACGAGCGCATGCATACACACATCCCCAATCCCAAGGGATAGGCCTTGTTACTTCTCTCCTGTAATGCTGTCTATTATCTGGCTTATCAGGTTATTCACAGTTCTGACAAAGAGGTCTCTGTGGGGCTATGACCCTCTATGGAGGCGGTGTGTGTGACAGGAGTCTATGATTTTGGATGCTTTTTCCCTATTGTTATAATGTGATTCAAATTCACACAGATGCTGCTTCTGATCTTCCCCACAGGGAAGATGTTACCCTTGGTCCTTCTTCTTTGATCCATCCAGACAGGAGTACCAGGGTGATGGACAGATGTTGTTTTCCTAGAGTAATTTAAATGATCAGATGATATTACAGAGTTCAGTAGCCCTGTGTTGATGAGCAGGCTGTCCTTTCAGGAGGACATGCAGACTCTTCCACAGTGCCTTTTCAGATCACCACTACCTAAGCTGTTTAATTTCTCTGTGTGTTAGCTCTCTAAACTGTAAAATCAAATAAAACCCATCTTCTCAGATACCTTCAAATATGTTATATAGGTATAAGCAACTGTTACTGACTGATTTTAAAGAAATAGCTTGTTCTTCATCTGCATTTGAACAGTATTTATAGCACAAAAATTTTAAAAAAATACATTTTTGTAACAGATTATGCATATATCAGTGATTTTAGCAGCCAATATCCATAGCAAATTGCCAGGATGTTTCAGGTGAAATTCTTTGTGAAGAGCAGCTGTCTCACACACAGTCTGACTTGAAGTCTTCAAAGCAGTGTCACGTACTTCCACTGGAAGTGGCAACTCCTTTTCATCAAAGAGATGCCGGGCTTCAGAATTTGCTTTGTTGTCAAGCTTAGATGATGAGATAGCATTAGCTTTGAGTAGAAATAGGTTCTTTTTTTTTGGCCTGGTTTCCTATGGAAATAAGTCTTATGCAATTATGTGATCTATTTGCCTGTTTTTTGTCCATTCTCATTTGTCTTTTTCCTTATCTGCCACCCACTTTTCTCCAGAACTACTTGCAAGCCTTTTCATGAATTTTAAGCAGATTTGAAAGAGGGATAAAAAGATCATTATGTCCAATAAACTATTTGTTAAGTATGCATAAAAGAATGAAATTAGCACACCTATTGAGAAAAAGTAAGAAGAACTCAGCCTCATACCTTCCATTTGGTAGTAGCCAGATTGCTATCAAATATATGTGCATTGGCCAATCAGTCCACACACGTGTAGGTCCATACTGAACCTTTCAGAACTATTTCTCCTCAGATGAACGTGTCACAGTGAAGCACCAGGACTGTAAGAGTACAAACACATCTGAAACTAGGTTTCATTATTTTTGCTTCTCAGTGAACTTGATAAATGACCTCTTTGATTTCCAGGATTACTTTACTGTATTCTACAATATTCTTTGTCTCTGATGAAGATCTGTGCACAATGCTATTTGCACCAGAATACAGTTACTATTATTTTTAATATTGGAAAGGGAAAGTTGTACATCGTTTCCTTACTGTCTGAAGATCCTGCTTGTACAGGTGTAGTTGCCATAAGCAAATAAAGCCTGATTCTCTACTAGAAATTAACTTCCAAAAGACTTCTAAATCTTGGTTCTTTGTTCAGAGTCTTTATTGGGAAACATCCTATCTTCATTATTGATACCCCAGATCACAGTACAAGAGAGATACATTTATGAGAGCTGAATAGTAGGTGCTGAAAGGTCTTGGTGTAGAGCGAATTTTCAGGGGAGACTAGAATAATTCCAAGTCTGCCTTCACCTCCGTGCAACTTCTCTAACAGATCTTTTCCACCATAATTAGAATGACATTCACAATAACAGCTACTATTTTCCCTACAAACATAAACAAACAAACCTTCCCCAATTAGTTTCACACGATGACTGAGGGAGCAGAGCTAAAGATTCCATTAGGAGCCTTGCTATGCTAATCTAATTAGCCTAGGAAACACTCAGATATTATGGAATGGGAATCAATAAAAACTCTGAAAAGTTAGATTTACATTTCAGCCACAAAAAGGATTATGCAGACATTTCACTATTCTTTGCTTATGATTTTCATGAGAAATAAGCAGAACAAACACAATTCTTATCTAAAGGGTCACAAGCATTCCATGGCCTGAATATCTTTTGTCATGAAAAAATTGGCAGAATTGATTTATGAGCTTTAATGTAATCCATAAACAATTTACATGCTGCGCTGTTGTTTCAGTGAAAAGAAAATATATTCAGCCTCTTGAAATAATTGTGGAACTTTTAACAACTAACATTTCTTCAAAATCTAATTTCCACTCCTACCAGTTATGTAAGTTTTGATGGAACTTACTCATAAGACCACTCTCAGCAGCTGTCAAAGTAGCTGGAGCTCATTTTTGTGGCTTTTACATTGTGGCTTTTAGTGGGAAAAAAAAATGCTCCTCTTAAATCAGGAACAGAATTTGCAGAAAGTGGCTCAGTTGGTTTCAAGGACACTCAACCTCTCAAGTTGTGTTCCCCACAGGTTGCAAAGTCCAAGAAATTTCCCTGAACTTTTTCATCTAGAGTGAAATTTGCATTAAGCTTACAAACTCCTACAGAACAAAATGAGGTGGTAAATCTGCATGAAGTAATATTTACTTATATACATGTAAGTGCTTTTAGACTACAGTGATGATGAAGGAAAAAAAAATCAGCACTGAAAAAGCAGCATGGCAATGTCATTGCTGAAAAGGTTTTGCTACAGTGAAATTTTACGCCAATGTGCCCTTCATCATCACTTCAGCCACTCCAAATTGCTTGTCTGGACAGCAAATCTAGCTCACTGAAGCTTCTGTCCTCCTCTTACCTATTATTTTGCTATGCATCATGTAGCTTCTAGGCAGCTTAATTGTTTCTTCACACTATGTAAACCATTTAACTTCTCTGGCACCCTACAGAAATTAAGCTTATCATGGACCCAGTGGCCCAGATGACAACACTTTCTTACAAGGTACAACAGGGAACTGTATTAGTGGTAAGGCTCAAAGAGAAGAATACATTATCTGTGACACATGGCTGTAAAGGGAATGGAAGAAGAAAGTGATTTGTCAGATTTTACTTGTAGTGGTCAAGTAATAGGGTTACAAATGCTGATTCAGGATCTATTGTCAGTAAAAGTGGAAAGGGTTGTTCGTTCTCTTTCATTACGGTGCAAAAAAGAACCCCAACATTCTGGCACCCTAAGACATCTGAAATCTTTATCCTTTGCCCTAAATTGGAATTAAATTAGTTAAACAGTAGAATAAATGTAAAAGAATAAATCAGAGAGGGAGAGAAGTCCTGCCATTTGTGTTCAGTCAGATTTGTTGGTCAAATAATGATCAAATTGAGTGAAAGTGGTAGAATTTTGCCCACTATTTGTTTGCAAGCTAGTCTTTTTGAGTTAGCAACCGGTGTTGAATCTGAGTATTCCAAAATGTGATTCAGAACACGATTTTCTCTAAATGTACTTGCCAGAGGTAAATGTAATAATTTATGGAGTGTGCAGAAAATGTTTTCTTCAGCTATTTGTTATTCAGAAGAGGTTTTCCTTTACTCTTACTGTTAGGCTTTTATGTTGGCAGTCTTATTAAGGTCAAGCCCTATCAAAATATTACCTCTGGGGTCAAAAGGGTAGTGTAGTACTTCCCAAGGCTATTACACATTTTGGTGATCAGCTGCTAGAGGGCACTTAAGAGAGGTCCAGAGCAGTACACCAGCCCCTGGAGAATGAAACAACATCTAGTTTTTGACAGCTTGCTGTAGTCCTGAACTAGGAGATTTATGAGGTTAGATTTGATCTCTAGTCCTGTCTAAAGCCAGGTATGCTGCACACTGCATTACTAAACAGGCTACTAGGCAAAGCTAATATAGCTTCTTAAAGGTGAACTTGAAAGGCTACTTTTAAATCTCTGGCTAGCTAGCTAAATCCATTTTAATGCCACCTGTGAGAATTAGGGAAATGTAATCTCACAGGTGCATTTGATTAAAGAAAACAGCTGAAACAACTCTCTGTCTACTTTCTGGTTATGTTTCTTCAGCAGCAAGGGAAGCACAAGCCTAGAAAGGATAAATTTTCATCTATGTTGTTTAAAATTTCTAGTATTCTTCTCTGCTGAAAGTAGTCTCTTGACCATGTTCTGTAAGTCTGGATCAATATGGTCTGACTCTGCATCTTCAGTTTGCTAGGAACTCCTGCAACTTTTATACTCTTTTTATGTTACATTAAATTCATTTAGACAATGATAAGTTAAGGCAGAAGTCTAGTAGCCTCCTTATAAAGACTAAGTTTTGAAAGACAAATTGTTAAATGAGACCTTACACATCTGTATATTATGTACTGTGATGAAGGTAAAGAGTAAAATGCATGAGTGCTTGAGCTGCATCAAAATTAGCCTCAGTATTTTACAGATAAGATAAAATTGCCGAAGTACCTATAAGTAGTTCCATGCATTTGATTGGAGCATTACTTTGAATTGACCTGTAATTATTTCTAGTGTCCTAGAATTCATTATCTGGTACCTGCAATCCTAGACTTCGAAGTCTGTGAATAAATCTTATGTCAGACAAATTGCTGAATAACTTCATGGAAAAGGGGGTTGGAAAGCCCCTATTCTTCTTTAAGGGAAACAGAGTTTTTCTGTTGTTTGCAAATAGAAGAGGGAGCAACTCCAGGAAAAAAAAATGAAAGAGTACTCCACTTCAAACCCCAAAAGATAGATCCTGTAGGATCTATCCAAAAGGAGGATCTTGGAAGGATATGCTCATACAGCAGAGAGAGACATGAATCATAGTTGTTTACAGCCCTTAACTGGATGTACGTTGCTGTCAACCTTCATTCTTCCTTAGTAAAACCTTATTTCATGTACTAACCCCACTAAAACCAAGGGATATGTAAATCTGACTCTCATCAGTACTAAGCAGCGTTTCTTTAAATTTTACAAGACTTTAATTCATCTTTCTGTAAGTACAGACAAGTTGTTCAGACTTTCCCTTAGTGTTTTCCTTCTCTTCCCCATTTCTTAATTATGCTGAAATGCTAAAAGACTTTCTCACCACACTGTTCTATTTACCTGTCTTTAATTGATATCATGTCACAGGAGATATTATCAACTATGAAGATGATAAATGGCTGGGTGTCTTTCCAGAAGCTGCTTCAGCAAGCTGTTAAACATGAGATATATTCACATGCCTTAAGGTCAGGATTAGTTTTACCATCAAAAAACAAAACAAAGCAGAAGAGTGAGATTTACTTTACTTAGAAATGGTGCAACTTGTCAAGTGTGGTAGTGTGTTGTTACTTGATAATTAGCTCAAGACAAGCTTGTAGCTGCTTCAAAGTACATTTTAAATCAGACCACACTGTGGATTCTTTGGGGATGCATCAGTAACAATTCAGTGGAAGAATAGGATGCTGTGAATGCTTGTTATTCAAGTATTTCCTTTCCTTATGCATGAGTTATATGGAAGCAGTGAGTACATATTTCTTCTTTTTCCCTGCCTTTGGTGCAGATTAAAATACGAGTCAGCCAAAACACACAGTGATCTAAGAAAGGTGAAGCAAAAATCTCTGCAGACTTTAATCCAATTTCTAGGTTACCAGAGATGATGACAATAAAAGTAACTAATAAGAAGCTCCTGATTATGTATATTTCTAAACTTGCGTAATTTGGAACTTTGAACAAGAACAAATACAATTAAAAAAAGAAAAAGAATTTAAGGTTTAAATTAAAAGTCTTTGGGATTTTTGTTGCAAGTTTGTAAAGTACCTCATGTGCTGGGTTTCTGGTCCGTAAATGAGACCATGGATAAAACAAAAAAAAAGTATAAGTTAGTAAAGTCTTGTTATCATTGACAAATCAAGAAAAGATTGCATCCATATCATATAAAATAAAAAAATATTTTCAGTAATTTAAACATTTAGTACCTTTAAATACAAAATCTATACTCTGTCATCACCATTCACTTCATATCGAAGAATTATAAAATACATTTTTGAAGCTCTATTATCCATCAACAATTAAGGCAGAAAAAAGTATATATTCTTACATACCTTCTTTTTGTCTTATTATCACCTTGAAATAATTTACTGTGTCTTACATAAATGGCAATTTCATCAAATACTAAAATCTGTCTGGTATTTTTGTGTCATTAATGAGAAGCTGTAGTTTAAATTTGGACAGCTTACACTGGTAATTGACTAACACAAGTTTTAATTGGAGGTTAGATTCACAGAAGGATTTATGCTTCTCTGCAGTGGTCATGGAATCACAGAACCACAGAATAGTTGAGGTTGGAAGGGACATCTGGAGGTCATCTTGCCCAACCCCATTGTTCAAGCAGGGCTACCCAGAGCTGATTGCCCCGGAACATGTCCAGCTGGTTTTTGCATACATCCAAGGTGGGAGAATCCACAACCTCTCTGGGCAACCTGTGCCATTGCTCAGTGTGGTGGTTTTGGCTGGGGTAGAGTTAATTTTCTTCATAGTGGCTAGTATGAGGCTATGTTTTGGATTTGTGCTGGAAACAGTGTTGCTAATACAGGGATGTTTTAGTTATTGTTCAGTAGTGCTCATACAGAGTCAAGGCCTTTTCTGCTCCTCACACCTCACCGCTAGCAAGGAGGCTGGGGTTGCACAAGAAGTTGGGAGGAGACACAGCCAGGACAGCTGACCCCAACTGACCAAAGGGATATTCTGTACTCTACGACGACTTCATGTTCAGCATATAAAACTGGGGGAAGAGGAAGGCAGGGGGAGACGTTCAGAGCTAACGGTGTTTTTTCTTCCCAAGCAACCATTACACGTGACAGAGCCCTGCTTTCCTGGAGATGTCTGAACACCTGTGTCGCGCTAAAAGGAATGCAGTTTCGATATTTGTCTGTCAGAGTCCCAGGACGTTCACTGATTTGTCTGTCAGAGTCCCAACAAAGGGCTTTCACTGAGTCAGATTCACAAAAATTGAAATTAGTTATTTTATTGAGAGCGACAGAACAGATTCGAGATTGCCGTTGATAAAGTCGCTGACTACAATAGCGCTATTAATTAAGGTTAATATTGCTAGCAAAAATAATGAAAATAATACAACAACCCAGGGGTAACATTCACCAGAGGGTGAAAGGCGCAGCGCTTACCCAGAAGGTGTCCCTGCCTGGGGTGGAGGAAGAGAACACAGCTCATGGACTGGTCCATAAGGTATTGAGATTCTTCTCTCCCAATTTAACGGTCATTTTCTCCATCTTTTTATCCCCAAAATTACAAGGTTTCCCTCCCCTAGGTGACGTATAGTATGATTTGGGTGGAGAGACGAGTGCTATAGTCATATATGTTTAGCATGATCTCTATAATCTTCATTAGCATATGCATTTCACAGGTAATGAGGCAGAAGTCAGTCATCGGGCACGATAGCCTTTTGAAGGAATAAAGAACCACACAAGTTCCTGTTATCTTGTCTTCACTGATGAAAAGCAGGGCTGTCCTGCCAACACAGGGCTCCCTCCTTACCTGCATCCCGTGCTGGCCTGGCGAGTCTCCTCTCCCTCAGCCTGCACAAGAGATAGCAAAGCCAGTCTTAATTGTTTTTTGAGCACAGAAACTTTACCTCATTATCCAAATTCCACAACTTGTCTGCTGATGGGAATTAGTGAATTCATTCCTTGTTTTGCTTTGCTTGTGTGTGTGGCTTTTGCTTTACTTATTAAACTGTCTTTATCTCAACCCATGATTTTTTTTCACTTTTACTCTTTTGATTCTCCTCCATCCCACTGGGGAGGGAGTGAGCAAGTGGCTGTGTGGTGCTTAGTTGCCAGCTGGGGTTAAACCACGACGCTCATAATAAAAAATTATTTCCTGATGTTCAGACAGAACCTCCTGTGTTTCAGTGTGTGCCCATTGCCTCCAGTCCTGTCACTGGGCACATTGAAAAGAGCATGGCTCTGTCCTCTTTGCACCCCCCCTTCAGGTATTTGTATCCATTGATGAGATCCCCCCTCTGAGCCTTCCCTTCTCCAGGCTAAACAGTCCCAACTCTCTCTGCCTTTCCTCATAGGAGAGATGCTCCAGTCTTTGCATCATCTTTGTGGTCTTTTGCTGGACTCTCTCCAGTATGTCCATATCTCTCTTGTACTGGGGAACCCAGAACTGGATGCAGCACTCCCAGTGTGGCCTCACCAGAGCTGAGTAGAAGGGAAGGCTCACAGCCCTTGAGCTGCTGGCAATACTTTGTCTAATGCAGGCCAGGATACCATTCAACCTCTTTGCAGGAAGGGCACATGTTCTGCTTGGTGTCCACCAAGACTCCCAGGTCCTTTCCCGCAAAGCTGCTTTCCAGCTGGGTGACCTCCAGCATATAGTGGCATGTGGGGTTGTTCCTCCCCAGCTGCAGAACGTTCCACTTTCCCTTGTTGAACTCCATAAGCTTCCTGTCAGCTCATTTCCAGCCTGTTGAGGTCCCTCTGGAGGGCAGTATGACCCTCTGGTGTATCAGTCATTCCTCCCAGTTTCGTAACATAAGCAAACTTGCTGGAAGGCCTCATCAACTTGTTCTTGCTGATCAGGTGGCCTACAGCAGACACCCACTACAAAGTCACCCATACCTATCTCCTGGTACGTCACCTGCATCAGTGATGAAGGCCTGTGTTCCTTTTGTTTTCAGAGCTGTACAGAAGCTAGCCATGGAACAGTTTCAGTGGTTTTTTGGTAGTCCAAATCCATTTTTCCATACTTTCTTTTTTTTTTTCTCTGAAATTTTAGGTAGGTTCTTGTTGAATTCTAATGGCTTTACCTCAACTTTCAAGGTGTGTGACAGAAGCCTATTATAAGTGTATTCCATATAATATAAAACTTTCCTCTCTAAATATCACAATAAAAATATAGGTTGGTACTTGTCATATTTAGTATTATCAAATCCAGCCACTACGATGATCAATAATATTTTTCATTGGTTTTTCTTATCACAAGTTTTGCTCTATTGAAGTGTAACCACTTGGGAATGGTAAAGGACCGTATATCTATCATACAGTTTTGCTTTTTCTGAGACGTACCGTAAGTACATTCTATAGAGTACAAGGAATGATATACTGGGGACTTGGTATGTTTTCACTATAAGGCAAGTGATAAGTGACATTTTCTTTATGGCTATGGCAAAAGCCGTTGTGATATTCGTTTGGACTGCATTAAACTGTGCTTTCTTTATGTCTGAATTCATGCCTGAGTTAGATATACAAGCATAAATTAAGTGCATGTATGCCAAGAACAACTCCTTTGTAAATTCAGTAAAACCTTAATGCAAACAAAGATACTTTGTATTTTTAATAATGCTTTAGAAGCATATACATTCATGTTTGCTTGCAGAATACCCAACAGGGTTCAGCAAGTGGTTGGATATGGTATTTTCATAAATTTTATTTTTGGAAACTAAATGAAATGTCATGAAATGTATTGTTCTACTTATTCCTGTTTGTAATTTATAAAGTCCTACCTCTGGTAACTGTATGGAGACTAACTACACTGCAGTCACAGCAAAGGACAATCAATATGTAGCCTAATAAGACCCACATACAGTTTTAACATGAAGCAAATATTTCTATCTCAGTAGTCTCCTCTGACGACATGGAAATAAAATTTGAATTTATCCTTTTCAAAGCAGTAAAATATACAGTCTTGACATGACATTCATATTGTAATTAAAGACTTAATGAATTTGTAATAATGAATTAGCATTGAATGTGATCTTTAGCATGATCTTTGAGAAGATCTGATCTTTGCAAAATTGCTGGAATGGAATCAATTGGTGTGCTCTGAACCGTTTGTGGATGAGGTATTTAATAGTAATAAAATTTGGATCCATGTGTGCCTGTAAGAGTATAGAAAGTTTTTTAGGTAAGTTAATCAAACAACATTCAGACATCTCAATGAGTTTATGGAAACATCTAGCAAAACTATACTTTTAATGGAGAAGGAAATTAAGGACAGAGATGGACTAGGATGTCTTTTTTCATCATGTAGGAATAAGCTGCAGATGGATGAGAAGAAGTTTCTTGAGATGAATTATCAGAAGTGAGAAACAATTTCTTTGACAGAAACAAGTTGTGGTATAATAATGACTCTACAGAATAAGTAAGGTAATATGTCCATCAGTATATCAAAAAAATTCATGGAAGATTTCATTCCTACACATATGATGTGGTTGGTTCTGTAGTGGCTGATTCTATGTAGTGAATAGATGTCTTTTGGAGTTAGGTCTAGCTACTTCCTTTACAGTGTGAACTTAATCAAGAGAGAGAACAGTAGAATAGGAAAAGTAAGGAGAAATTTTAATCTAAGCCAGCTACAAAACAAGTGGATTTGTGTAGAGATTTGGTGTGGTTATGGTAAGAAAGGCACCACTCCTATATTGGGCCATAAAGGGGACAGAGACTTGCGTTAGACATTTATAGTCGATTTTCATGTATTTTTTACTGCTATTTCCATAGCCCTTTTTTAGTAGCAATCACTTTATTTTACATGACAAATGGTCTTAAGTTTGATTTTGGGAACAGAAATGAGTCTCTAGCACAGGCAATGTGTAGTATTTGCAACAAAAACTGAAGTGACAGGGATTTAAGCGGGCCTTTTACTTTATTTCTAGGCTCTCAAAGGGAAAATATATTCTGTTGGAAAAAATAGTATTTCTTTTTTCCTGAAGAAATAGCTCTGTTGCTATTACATGTTGTGCATATATATTATATACCATTATTTTCTACTCTTTTGATAAATGTACTAAATAATAATGCTTTTCTGCTTTTTTATTTTTAGTGATCTTTCCCCAAGAAAGTTACAGTTATTAACTATATACAAGAGTTATTAGCTATTCAATGAAGTGCTCTTTTTATTATGTTTTTTGCAAGTTTGCTGTACAACACTGGTGTTTTAAACCATCTGTGTTTACATTAAAAGAAGGGATATTCATTTTTTGTACATATCTTTTATTTCTGGACACTTGAAAACCAGGTAGCAACAGTAAGTACTGAAGATGGTTTTAAACTGACTATGGGGCTGCAGGGGACAATGAATAAACCATGGCACTTGGAAAAGAAGTTTCTCTAAGAAGGTCTATGATTCATTGTTCTAACTGATAATTGCTTATGTAAACAATGTATGTATTGCACGAAATGCTGAATTCAAGGAACCTTTACAAAGAAAATGTTTCTCAGAATTGTTTTGTGATCAGATTGGGAAAGGTAAGGGACAAATGAACATATCCAGCATTTATGAGTAGATGAAAGAAGACAGGAGGATCTTAGATTTCACAGTACGTATCAACACCAAACTAGTTGTCATATTCTATGTTGCCATTTTTATCTGTGTATTTAACAGTATGGCAACCTTTATTATAGAGGAGAGAGCTGAGGACGAAAGAAGGTAATAATGTTTCTTTTTCTGAGAAAACTATGTTAAGAACTTTCCACTGCAAGCTAAAGTGGCACACTTTAAATGCAGCAAAACAACTCAAAATATCATATCTCCTTAAGATCTCGGGTAAATCATTATACTTAAATTATACGTCTTTGGGTATTATATATGCAGATCTAGGAAAGAAAGAAGTGTCATATCTCACATGTCAAAGCATCACTTAACAGAATGAGGAGCTGTATGTCAGCATTTATAAGCAGTTTAATTCTGAAGTCCAAGAATCACCAAAAGAAGTTATGCTCCTTATTAATTCATTAGAGGTGTATGCTGTTTTACTGGAGAGAAAAAAAATGCATAACCCAAACTTTGATTTTCTCAATATGGTAAATCCAGAGCTATCCTGTTAACAGATGAGTCTTTCATGTGCATCATTTCCATTTATAGCAACATAGACATTAATGCAATAACAAAACCACCAAAACCCACCAATACCTTACAAGGTAACTTCACCCTTCCATAAGCAGTGTTACTGTTTCTTAAACAAGATTATAATGATTTTGGACATAAATCAGTTATAAAGCCAAGTTTTTACACACACAATAATGGTTTTGTATTAGCTATGGTGTTTATACGGGGAGAAAAATTATTCATAACCTTAGGATATGAATTGATCTTAAGCAGAGTTTAGATGCCTAGGAGCCAAATTATACTAAACTCCAAAAGTCATGCTCAAATACTTACATACAGTGAAGCAAATCTTTCAGCTGTCAGGTGTCTGCTGTCACAACTTCACGCTGCAGGAACATGCTGACACAAGAAGCATTGAACAGTGATGGATCTAAGTCATAAGCAATAAAGTGGATTTAGGAATTCCACAGGTGTCAATTTAGGGTCCTAACAGATGTAAAAAATATTTCATTTTATATTAACGGAATGGTTTCAAATACAAAATAAATCAAGTTCCTCTACCGGAATGATTTAAGGTCAAGGAAATGCATTTTTATTTAAAAGAGCCCTGGAGAAATCAGGTCTTCGTAATTTACCTTACGAGATTGGAACAGTGATAGTGAACACCTTCTACCATCATGGTAATATCAAAAGTGGTTTTCTTCAGATCGAGGTTTTCTCCCTGGTTGCTTCATTTTCCAGAACATTCTGATTTGGTAATGTGTCACTAGAGGGTGCTGCAAAGTTGTTTTTTAATGTATTGTACAGATAACTGGAGTATTTATTTTGATGTTTGTAGAAAATGCAGGTCTAAACTTTCAGGGTATAACCTTTACTGTGTTTATGAAGTACTAATGAACTGTAATCATCTGATAGGCTTGAATGTCATAATCTGCCGAAAAGGTAGAAAAATGTTCAAGTTTCAATAAGAGATACAAAACATGAGTTATATGAGTTAAGTTAATCTTAATGAGTAATAATATGTTTTGGTCTTTCTTTATATGCATAAGAAAGGATCCAGATTAGGATATCTTTGCACAGCTATCAAATTGTTCAAATTTCTTTCAAGCACGTCTTCTGACCATTAGCATGCCATTACGTTGAGTCAAGAAGATTAATAAAGAAAGTAAGAAGTGTATCTTTCTAGAAAGACTGAAGTAAAATCTTGTGTCTTTAATATAATATGGAGGACCAGGCCTTTTTTGTTGTTGTTGTTGTTATAAGGCCTTCTAAATGAGACAACAGAGCAGTAGAAGAAATAGTGTGTAGTATGATGTTGGCTGAATTGTGTATAAATCACATAACTCACAGCCTACATTTCTGAGCTATGGTGTGTACTTATGACCTCTTAAAGATGGTGGAAAACACGATGACTGCACTGAATTACAGTGAGGGGCACTTACAATATCTAGACTTCTGTTATTTTAAGACACTGTGAGAAATAGCAGAGAAAACAGCTACCAATTAAAAGCCTCCTGTAAAATAATGAGCACTGAAGAGTGATATAAGAGGATATGTGATTCATGCACTAGTACGACTGGCATCATTTTCAGCCAAAAACAGTTCAGAGGTGATAGCAGTACATGGAAGCAAAGGATTATAAAGGAAGCCCATCTTCTTCATTTACATCCTCCTTGCCTTTTTTTGACGAGATTTGTTACCCCATCAAATAGGTTTCCCTTGCTTGTAATAACTTTATTTACATTAATTTCCAAACTGTTTACAAAGCACTTATGACATTGCCTAATAACAAACTAACTTTGTAGATCCTGTTTTTAAATTTAAAGGGACGAGTACAAGACACTATAATGTATTTGGAGATCTATTGAACCCCCAGGACCTGCTGCTGGCACAACAATGCCAGCTGCTGCGTCTGCTTGCAAGACTGGAGCTCTGACACCTGCTGCTGAAATCACGACACAAATGTTTCCATCTGTGGGAGCAAAGCCCCAGACATGTCTCTCAGCAAGAGCTGCCTTGCTCACAAGAGGGCTAATGTGGTTGTAAACTGAGCGGCTTTGACATACCTTGGAAAACAATTTCAGGAACTGCCTTTTTGACTGCACAATCTTTTGCAGGCAGATGTGGGTTCACTTGGCCCATCTCTGCTATGGAGTAGATATGACGTGGACATGGTCATGCAGTAACACACTGTCATGGCAGCTGCTTGCGCAGTTCTCCTCCTTCCCCCCCAAGAAGGAGAAGGAGAAGAGGGAGAAAAGGAGGAGAAAGGAAAAAAAAAAAAAAACACTGTGGGTTGA
The DNA here is from genome assembly GCA_013397275.1 of Burhinus bistriatus. Classification (NCBI taxonomy): domain Eukaryota; kingdom Metazoa; phylum Chordata; class Aves; order Charadriiformes; family Burhinidae; genus Burhinus; species Burhinus bistriatus. The sequence continues at coordinate 250,830 of VYXH01006288.1, read as the reverse complement.
GATGAAGTCAGTTTAATAGAACAATAACAGAAAAAGGAAAATAACAATAATAATAATAATGGTAGAAAAATATACAAGATAAAGTAATACAACACAAGTCACTCTCACCACCCGGTGAATTGGTTGCCCAGCCCATCCTGAGCAGTGATGGTGGATTGCTGACCCCCAGCCAACCCCCATTCATATACCGAACACGATGTCTGTGGTACGGAATATTCCATTGACCATTCCATTTTTCTGTCTATCCTCCTTCTCAGCCTCTATGGGAAGCTGAAAAAAGTCCTTGAATAGTATAAACATCACCTAGCAACAACAGAAACAATATGCATTATTGACATTCCTTTCATACTAAATCTGAAATACAGCAACCACTAGAAAGAAAATTAACGCTATCCCATCTGAAACCAGGATATGTGCCCAAGATGAAAAGCAGCTCTGCATGAAGCTCTGATGCCATAAGCTGGCATCTGGCTACCACAGACAGGCTTCCCCTACTGCTCCAGTTTGCAAGCTACCCTTCCTCCAGCACCTCAGGTTGCCCAAAATATTCTGGCCTTGCTCAGAGGTGTTTCTCTTTATTTTCCCTGTCAAGCACAGATGCTTTTTTCCATCAGGCAACAAAAGAAGGCGGTGCGAAACTTTGCACATCATTCCATATAAGTGTTGAACTCTAGGAGTTCCTTATAATGCTTTGCAGTCCTTTGGGGCTTTGAAAACAGCAGGAAAGGGCTGGAAATAGTGGTGGAGGGGAATGTTCTCTGCAAGGTCACAGAATGGATCTAGTTGTTATTGATATTTTTTCCTCTTACAACCACCCCTCTAAGAATAGAATAAAATCCCTAACATTTATCTCCCTCAGTGGATCCTAACCCCGTCACAATCTGAAAATTATTTCCTTTCCACAATAGATAGTGCTGTATCTGAGCAGTAGTTAGCAGTTACTGTGTCAGTGCAAAGCAATAAGCAACTTTGATAAGTGGATTATTGACACAGTAGATGGTGATTTCTCAGCTAGAACAATTGTGTCAATACACGCTTGGGAAGTTTGTAATTCATGGATATGTTATCAGTAAGTGATATGTCATTATAGAGAGACCTTTAGTCCACAGATTCACGCAAGTACTGCCATGGTCTGTTTTAGCAGTGAATTGGTGCATTTAAAACTGAATACACTAAACAATCAATGTATTATATTTAACACTAGTGATAAATATGCATCCCAGAAACAATAGAAAGAAACAAACATAACACCAGGGAGTTTCAAAGTTTAGATCTTACAGTTACTTTAACAGAAAAAAAAATCAGTCACTGATCCTAATTACACATAAACAACTATAACGTTTGTGGATTTCCCTTTCAAAGCATTTGAGCTACAGTAGTGATGAAAAGACATCCACAAAGTGTCTTCTTTTTTCAGTGTAGTCTCCTATAACTTCATAATATCTAAACCAATTTAAACCTGTATTAATAAAAATGCTTTGAACTGAGACCTTGCATGTCAAGTTGCAACACAGAATGAATTTTTACTGTCAAGTTATAATCCTCTAAATTAGGAGGTGCTTTATAATTGAAATGCTGACACAGACTTCTAATTGTAGAGGTGTTGGCAGGTGCTGCTATGCTAGCATTATATTAGCAACTTTTGCATGTGAATATTGTTCATTAAAGGTTATGTTTATATCGCATGCATACAGATTATAGGCTGTAGAATGACAGCTGTGTAAAATCAGTCGAATTAGAAACCACACTATAGATGCAAACAGTCACATATTAAACAGATTAAATTAGTATCTTTCAAAGTTTCATTGACTTTAAAAATATAAATGGAAAATATTTTTACAGCTACATACTTAAAAATAAAAGTTTATGAAATGATTTCTCATACAACATTAATGATAAATGGAAAATAAAAATAAATCTTCTCTCTTAACTAAACATTAAATTAGCTCAACTATTGTAGTTGCCTGAATTGCAAGTGAATGTTATAGAGCATGGATCTAATTACTGTAGTGGTCCAACCCTCCAAGCAGTGCAGATGTTATGCAAATATTTTTGTGTTCATTTTCAGACTCTAAAATGTGGTGGGTTCTGCAAAATCAGAATGAATACCAGCATACACACACACACATTTAAAAAAAAAAACCACCACTGAATTCCCTTATGTATGGTTACTAGAAAAACGTTTCAAAGCACAGTCTTCTTTTATACAGTGTTAGAGAATGATTCTCACCAAAAGTCTTGATCAAAGCGTAGTAGACTTAAAATTTGGATCTGAAGCTCAGTGAGGCTGCTGGGTCTCACTGTGTGTTTGTGTGTGTGCATATTGAGAATGCTCGGTCTGTGAAGTACCAGTGGTATGTTGCTACAAATGTCTTCATAATCCCTTTCTATCCTGTCTCTATCCTGTAGAAAATCACAGTCCCCATATATAAATTGCTGATATATTCTGCTGGTGTATGTTAGATTATTCCCGTCATCGCCTAGTGATAATTTATCATGTAAGTGCCTTGGAGATGAAACCTCTGTAGGTGCTGAAATATTTTACATTATGCCAGTTTTGAAAATTGTAATGTTTCTTTCAGTTTTCTAATGTTTCCATGTGCCTTCAGGGTTACACTGCAGATGCTAGTACACTTAGATTGTTTAAAATACAAACAAAAATACCAATAAAAAAACCAAGTTTAAGTCTCTTTTTTAACCTTTATCTTTTTATCTTTTTTTTTTTTTTTTTCAGGAGATAGCTAATGTGATCTTAAAATACATATATTTGTTAAGTTGGTTCTGTGACATTAACTTACCCTTTTACATAGAAAATATGTATTCAGCAAGTCACCTCCCACTGGTATGTTTAAAAGCTTTGTTATTTTTAGTAGCTATTCTCTTAAGTAGATGTCATTATTATATTTCCATGTATGCTTTATTTGACAAAGAAGGGGGAAAAAAAGATGCCAAGATAAAAAGATGATTTCATGGTAACATTTCAGTGTTATTCATTACAAGAAGTTGGATTCATTATCCATCCCATCTATTCCTATCCTATCCTAGCTATTCCTTGTCTATACTTATCTTTAATTGCTTGCTCAATTACATATTTGTTTTTCTGAGTTTTACCCTATATGTATATGCGTGTGTTGTTCATCCCTAGATTCAGACATCAACATATAATTATGAATTAGTATATCATAGGCTTATTTGCTTAATTCCTATCCCCCCCTTTTTGCTGCTACTGCCTACTATCATTTGTTATGTCTGGCTACTTTTTTCTTTTGCGCAATTCATCAGCGTATTGGGCCACAGGAACGCATCTTTAATGGTAGCACAAACAATATGATTACCTAAAAGTTTATGTATGTTGGACATTTTCAGAGAACTCACTGATGATTTTGCATAAATTCTCAAAATAAAATGTATTAAATATCAATTAAGTCTTTTATCAATATTATAGTTTTTAAAAGGGCAAAATTCTGATAATAGAGTTCTTTTATTTTGTAACTGCATCAAATTTCTTTTGTCATTGAGATCAGCTTTTATACAGTACTATTTGTGGGGATTTTTAGGTACAATCAAAGCTTAGACATTTTTTCTTTGGATAACAAACACAAATTAAATAAAAAAAGAAATGAAAGAAAAGAAGCGAGATTAAGATCCTGCAACATACCATTCTCTCTTGCTGTGTTAAGGAGGATCCTCACACAGCAAACTGCAGGTATCTGTTCAGATCTTCTCTCCAACTGAATCAGTGTAGAGAACTGAACAAAAGATTTGCCCTGTTACTAGTCATTATTATAGTTCAAGAATAAGGTGAGCTATGAGTAATTTTCTTATTAAGAAGAGACTAGGGGCATGACACAGTTACTGAAGAGATGCATTTCTCCTTTACCAGAGCAAATACAGGACAGAACAGGTGAGGCAGTTATAAAGCCTTTATCAATTGTTCAAGCATCTGCTGCCTGACCTCTATAAGTAACTTTCAATTAGCTAAATAAATGAACATGCAAAACACTTTCTTTCAAAAGCCTGCATTAGCTAGGAAGGAAGGTACCAACCAACCAACCAACCAACCAATAATTACATTTTTGCTCCACTTAGTGTCTGGGACTTTTCCCACTGCACCCACACTTGCAGTGCTGTGGCTTTACATACAGAAGTGCACAATATTTTCCACGGTTGTAATTGCCTGTGGGTTTAAAATTGTCTTTTGTTTAAAAAAATTAGAGGATAAAATATGGAAAAAAATACCAGAACAGTCACAAAAGTTTTATTGCTCCGAGCATACTGAAATGTCAATTTGATTTCACCTCTGCCACCTGGAGGAAGCAGAGTTTGGTTTCTCATCCTAATGCCTGTCACTAAATTTCTTCAGTATATGATGGCACACTGAGAAAGGGAAGTGCAGTTTGGTTAGGGTGGGTGCCCTAAAGAAAAAGAGGGCTCCTGACTTCATTCCAGGCTGTATTTTTGATTCAGGGTTTTTTGTTTTGTTTGTTTGGGTTTTTTTTCTCTGTGTGTGTTTTTGTGAGAATTAGCTAATTTTTCAAGAGAATCCTACTACCTTGGTAGAAAAGTGCTTTTGCAAGGTTTTACAATTACTACTGTTACTGTTATTATTACTTCTTCTTCTTCTACTACTACTATTAAGCAGATTTGTTAGTGAGGTATCATGCTGTAAATAGATTTCTGAAAAATTAAAACAAAATTAAAAAAAAAAAACGAAAAGGAAAACTACCTCCTTCATAGACAACACAAACCTTAATCATGTGCTACTGAAACAGACTGCCTAATTTAGAGACAAGGAAATTAACTGAAGTTAAAGTGTCAGTGGTTAGTCCATTAAAATACCAGCGTCCTCTGACGCTGTTTTCTCTAACTGTGCAGCATAAATAAACAACTACCTCTGTATCTAAGATTCAGAGGTGCTTTTATGTGATCATTTTATGGCCTCATAATAAACTGGAGATCATTTATAAGAAAATGTTAGTTCGCTGTGCCTCAAAAGGTGTGTTAGACAGTATTTGGATAGTAAGTGAAATCACTATAGAGTGTGCTTGGGCAATATTGCCTTCATAGGTTGCCACCTAAGGGGAAGAGTAGACTGGCATGAACCAAATGGGTTTATATATAGAAAAGTTTGTGAATACATATATCTGTGTATATATATATATATATATAAATGAAAATCTATATATGCATTTACTCATCCAGATGAGTTTACCTATTTTATAAAACCAATACCATTCTTTTTGTATTACAGCAAGATTAAACACTTGGATTCATTGAAGCTATTCTTCCACAAAAATAAATAAATAATGTGTTGCGGCATGATTTAATGATGGTTTTGTTAGCAGAAAAAAACCCTCTGTTGAAGGCAAAAGTGTTTTCTGTAAGTAAAGCACTTCAATTCAAGGCAGAGGTGGCTTTAGTTAAAACTGTTTGTGGTCTGACACTGATTTATGAGGTGTAGCTTATTTATCTTCTTTGTTTGAATTGTCTTTTTCTCTTCCGGTGATCAGATATATTTTTAATATACTTTGTTTGGTTTTGGCAGAAAATTAAGTCCTCTGAGGATTAGCGGTGTGCTACACCCTGAATTAACTGCCAAAGATGCAATAATTTTTTCCTTTTGCTTAATTGTATTGTGGAAGCAATCAGTCATGCAGCAAAAGCAATTACATTTTTGTTTTTATTCTATTTTCTTACTATTTTTGTTAATATCGAAGTGCATGCAGTGTTTGAAAACATGCTCTCTCTCAAGAACACTCTCTCTGTAAGAGTGAGGAAGCAAAATAAATCCAACAGTTATAAAATAAGTCTTGGTTTTGAGGTAGGGTACAGAGAAGAAGAAAGAAATGCATATTCACAAATGCCTAATCAAAAATATTTTATCAAAACATATTTAATAGATTTTGACAAAAATAAAATTAAATTAGAAAAACTTGTCTGCCCTCCACCGAAAAATACATCTATTCAACAAAAACAAAACACCTGAATGTCAAAAATACTCAGCTGAAATATTTTTATTCACATCTGCTGATAATAATGCCCCATGGGCATTCAAAAGTCTCATGCCACTACTCTCAGTAGGTTTGGTTCATTAGCAAAGATTTTTCCCCTTGATGCACTTTTGGCCAACATGTAACATGACTATTTTTTTAATGTACTGAATTTTCAGCTCCTAGGGGAAAAATATATCTATTTGCTAAAAGTTGAAACTATTGTTGAGAAAATTCACTGATTCTGTAATTGAAACATTTTACATAGAAAACAACCTACTTCTCAGGCAGTTTTACTTGTAAACTTGTCGTTACAAAGATCCAGTTCTACAGAATACAATACCAGCCAAACAACTAACCACCAGGCTGGGATTCCAACCTCAACTACTCCATAATACGAGTAGGTATTTTGGAAAACTGTATGATTTTGGAACAAATGTTGCTTTCTATTTCAACAATAATCACAAGGAGGCTGTCCACTTGTTTGCAACACACAAAAAAGACCTTAGTCCATTGAATTCTGCATCCAAGTCTATTGAAATAAATCCGTCTTCTCCACTTTATACTGTCTGATTGTATACCATTCTTCTTCATCACTCAGAGTCAGATTTATTCCCAAATTACAAGTAAGTGATTCTCTGAAGTCTCTAAGGCTCCAGGAAAGGTGTTGATGAGAAGAAGCACCACAGATTTCTTTGGATCACATTCAGTGATTTCTGCCCTTGATCTCACTGAATCCAACATTAATTACACCACACTTGATAAGTCTAATTTTCTTCTGGTATAACCTGACGGAAACTAGAGAGGGTGCTGTAGTAGAGAATTTGACTATTGAATTTCTCTTATATACGTATAGTGAATGTACTTGCTAGGCATTAAGCTTATCAAATAAACAGCATCCAACATGGGAAGAGTGGACATTACACATTAATATCAAGGACAAAGAATCCAACCAATCCTGACCATACTTTAATCACATATCTTATAATTTTATGAACTTTCATATGAGCAAGATTTCATTTTCAAAAGTGCAGCAGCAAGAATAAAATTTAATCATTTTTTATGGGGTAAATTTATCATCTCTAAGTACAGTTTACTAAAGGATTTTTTTAAACATGCCAGAATTCATCAAGTTTAAAGAAAATTTAATAGTGTCCTTTTAAAATATCTTGAGCAACACATAGTTGCTAAAGCTCACTTAGTATCCAGAGAAAGAGATAAACTCTGCATTAGCCATGGAAATCTGATTGGTAACAACCCATTCATACCCTGTAACTCTCAATGTGCATGCAAAACAATAGCTTCTGTTGATGTCTCATTATAGTGTTCATCAAATTATAAATGTAACATATTTGCTTACATTTTGCATATAGTATTTAAAAATATGTTCTATACATTTTTTTGGTACTGTGGGCTTGGTTAGAAAATTTATGAATATATTTACCAAACAATTAATTTAATAGATTTTACAGTTTTTCAGAATAAGATGTTGAACTTTTTTTTCATTATTCCTTCAACCCTTAATGTATAAAATATTGCACATCTTAACATTATTGATTTTTTTTTCCAATAATGGAATACTTTGGCATTCAAATTAATATTAAGTAACTTTCTTTAAAGCTCTTTTGCTAGACTCTTGAGCTTAATAGGCTGAAATTCAATTTAGTGGAGCAGAGAGATGGGTGAGTGGGCAGGGAGAGCACAAGCACAGTGGGTTCAGAGCATGCAGTGTGGTGGTGTGAGGCAGGACTCACCTTCTAGCACCTGGGTTTCCCCTTTCCATGCTCAGTGCAGACTATTGCAACACGCTTTATTTTCAAGATGCAGCTGGAAAATGCCAAGTATCTAAATCAGTGCACAGTATGACTAGTTGCCTTTCATACGGTACAATTCACTGGCATCAGCTTAACGTACAGTTTTAACTAAAGTCGTCGTAACTGCTCATTTCCTTAGAAAATTAGGAGAAAGACCTACTTGAAAGGCCACCTTCTCTCCTTCCCCATGCTGCCACAATACAGTTGTGACCAGAATCCTGAGCAAGCCCATAGCCTCAGTGTGTTGAAGAAGCTGGTGCTGCTGCAGTGTCCATGAGTCCAGCCTATGATTCCAGGGGCTCCCTATCCCAGAGGGCTGCCTGGGCCATAGTCAGGTCATCGCCAGGAACGGGCAGACCACTGAAACCCTGGGCAGGATACACTGGAAGACACACGCTCATAGCAGGAAATAGGGCCTGGAAAAGATTAGGGAAAGCTTTTAGTTTTGGTAGCTACCATCTGATTGGAATACTCTACTATATGTTAAAAATGAGGAAATAAATTACCATAGCAATTAAACACTGTATCTACCATAATGGCAGGAGCACACCTGAGCTCTTGTCTGAACCTAGAAACAAAGTCGCTCTGTGTCCATCCAAAAACTACAGAAATCACCTGGAAATCTCAGGTGCTTGTGACAGTGCTAAGGAATGATAAATGTATTCTTCACTGAAATGTTTTTCCTTGAGCCCCATCACTCGGTCATGCTGAAAAAGGGGAAATGAAAGGTAAAAGGCAAATGCACCTATACAGAATGGTGCAAGTATGCATGAAAGATGATCCTCCACAGCATACCAAATATAGCTCTGAAGCAAAGACCCATGAGTTAATGAGAGTGTCAGTGGTGGTTAATGCATTGCTCTGCATGGGATATGAATCAGATCATACCTTCCCAAGGTAAGGAAAGTGTAATTTCAAATTTTCTCTGATATCAACATGCAACAACTGTGAGCAAATATTGAACTCATAATGACAATCGCTGCATTTTAATTACTGAATAAATTATGTTGCATATAATAGACAATAAACTTGCCAACGCTTTGCAACTTTTCAAAGGTTAAAAATAAAATAACTATAGACTGAGAAAAAAAAGAATCCTGTTTTCTCAAAAGGATGCAAAAATCAAAGGAAACCAGTACTTTCCTGAAGTTGATAACAATTTTATTTAAAACAAATAAACCAGAGATTTGGAAAAATCATACCACATGCTTTCCTCCTCTCTTTTACCTTCTCCTCAACTCCTAACTCAGAGAGTCACAATTGGGCAATTGGGATGACATCATCTGACCTGTGTAGGACACTCACAGTATGAGTTGCATTGCTGAATAATCAGAATTTTTCTCCTAGGATGCTTGTTCTGTAGTCTGAGCTAATACACTATTCTGAAAGTTGTATAACTTTGCAATCATTTTCATACAGAACAGAACTATGCTGAAAGATGCTTACATTAAATAAATTAGAGCAAACTAGCAAATTACAGTGGCTGAGCTACAGCATGAACTGTGGGCATGAGGCAACTTTGTCTAAAAAGGGTTCAAAACATGTTTTATCTTTTAATTCTTGAGGGATGAAAAGAAAATCAGCAATAGAGGAAGCTAGCTTTTTTCACACAGTAACCAAACCTTTCTAAGGGCAGATCCACTGCGTAATCCCTATTTACTAGAGTCTAAACTCTTGTAGGCAAATGTAAATATTCAGCACAAGAATGTGTGCACAATGCAGACATTCTTTATTCCTTCATAGCAAGGCCTCTTCAGTACAGCTCGTTGTCAATACGAGATAGCTGTCTGTGTAGAGAAAAGAAAAAGACACATTGTCCACTGCAAGCTTAAGACCTTGCTCCAAAATGAAAGTTACTCTAATTTGAAACAAGTCTTTCTTGACTCTTGGCATCAAGATATTTTCAGGCAATAAATACGTATAAACAAGCTCCTTATTACAGATTCCACAAACAGCTTTATTCAGGTCACTAAATGAAGTTTTTAAGAAAAGCCTTTTTTGTATGTGTGTTTGAAAATTTCCACATTTCTCACATTTGAGAAAATTTGTAAACAAAACAGTCAGGATTTCATTAAATTAATGTGGCATACAGAGACACTGTAAATTAATATGACCACTGAACATACTTATTTCTGGAATACACAACATGTGGCAATCTTTTAAAATTAAGTATTCTCTAGTTCAGTGTGTTTGTTCTGCATGTTGTCAGTGTGCTGCAGTGAGAGTGCTTTGGTATTGTAAAGTTTTAGCTGAGTTAATGGTCATTTTGCACTATGTAGTTTAAACAGCTTGAATGTACCAAAAAAAAAAGGGAGGGGAGTGTTTAGAGTCCTATTACTCAATCATCTAAAAAGTTTGGTATGTTGTATTTTGTCATTTGATAATTATTTTGCAATGCTCTTAGCAGACATATTGCTTCCCTAGGTAGAGATTGTCTGAACATTTTATTACAAACAGGAGCCTTCAGGGAAGCATGTTGCCTAATGAAATTAATCATTATACAGATTTACTCTTTAATAAGGTACTTTACTTTATTAGAGATTATTTCTAGATGGAATATATTAGTACAGATATTCTGTTTTGACAGTCACCACAGTATATGAGAAAGAGAGCAGGAGAGAAGAAGGAGGGGGGCAGGGGAGGAGGAAAGAGAGGGAGGAGCAGGAAGGAACGAAGGAGAAATAACCTCTTTACCATCCCTTCCTCTCATCCCCTTGATGTGTACTGGCAATTATTTGACTTCAGCAAACCACCTTGTTGTTGGTCATGTGATAGATGGGAGATAACTACATGACTGCAAAGAGTGAAGATCTATCCTATAGTATATCAGGTTTGGTGCGTTCTCACATAGTCTTTGTTGTGCCCCACAGGTGTCAATGCAAATGAGATAATCAACAGAGAGGCTGGACTTGATACAGAGGAATTTGATTTTGGCTCCTGTTCCTATTTTATCCCTTAAAGTTTCCAGCTGGGTATTTCCATGCAGGAGTCTTTTGACAATTTTTTTT
>VYXH01006288.1:212750-239975 GCA_013397275.1 Burhinus bistriatus | reverse complement strand
TTTTTGGAGAATCAGATACATTGGTTCACTTGTCTCTGCTTCAGAGTATAGGACTTGAACTTTTTTTCATTTCTCCCCGCCTTTTATTTTTAATAGTACACTGTCTGTTGAGTTTGAGGTTACATGTAATTAGGCAACTAGGAAGACCTTAGAAATGACAACAAATAAATCATTAAACCCAAGATGCTGGATGCTGGATGCTGGATGGTCACACTCAAAGTGTTGTTGTCAATGGGTCGATGTCCAAGTGGCAGTGATGAGTGGTGTTCCTCAGGGGTCGGCACTGGGACTGGTAATATTTCACATCTTTGTTGGTGACATGGATGTCGCAACTGAGTCCATCTTCAGCAAGTTTGCCAACGACACCAAGCTGTGTGGAGCGGTTGACACGCTGAAGTGAAGGGATGCTGTCCAGAGGGACCTGGACAGGCTTGAGAGGAGGGCCCATGCCAACCTCGTGAAGTTCAGTAAGGCCAAGTGCAAGGTTCTTCATATGAGTCAGGGCAATCCCATGCACAAATAAAGGCTAGGTAGAGAATAGATGGAGAGCAGCCCTGAGGAGAAGAACTTGGGGGTGTTGGTGGATGAGAAACTCAATATCAGCCAGCAATGCTACTCCACTCTGGTGAGACCCCACCTGGAATACTGCGTCCAGCTCTGGAGCCCCCAGCATAAGAAAGACATGGACCTGTTGGATTGGGTCCAGAAGAGGGTCATGAAGATGATCAGAGGGTTAGAGCACCTCTCCTATGAGGACAGGCTGAGAGAGTTGGGGTTGTTCAGCCTGGAGAGACAAAGCTCTGGGAACACCTTATAGCAGCCTTCCAGTATCTGAAGGGGGCCTACAATAAAGCTGGAGAGGGACTTTTTACCAGGGCATGTAGTGATAGGACAAGGGGTAATGGTTTCAAAGTGGAAGAGAGTAGATTCAGATTAGAGCTTAGGAAGAAATTTTTCACTGTGATGGTGGTGAAGCACTGGAACAGTTTGCCCAGGAAGTTGTGGAGGTCTCCATCCCTGGAAGTGTTCAAGGCCAGGCTGGATGAAGCTTTGAGCAATCTGGTCTACTGGGAGGTGTCCCTGCCCATGGAAGGGGGGTTGGAACTAGATGATCTTTAAGATCCATTCCAACCTAAACCATTTAATGATTCTATGATATGCAGGATAGATCTGATTGTTTACAACACCTTAAAAACTACTAGTCAAGCTTCAGATCATTCACTGGTGACAGATTTCCCTGAAATCTATTTTGCTTATTTGAAAATATATTTTGCTTCCTAGTCAATGTATTCTTAACTGTTTTGGAATATAAGCTAACACTTGAAGATTAAAAGAAGAAATGTTTTATAACTTTCCAGTGACCATCAGCAGTGTTATGGATTCATGGATTATCATTTGAGACTTGTACAGCTGGAGAGTTTGGTCCTCAACTTTCTTGTCTTCAGCTTTCATAAAGATTTTGTGTTGCCTCCAGTTGACTTTACGACAAGAAAATCGGCATATTACCTTGGGCATGAAATCAGAGTTGTCCCACAAGTCAAAATCAGACAACACTACAAATCATCCAAAGATGATGGAGGATAATGTAGGAGCCCATGCTTCAGCTTCATGGATGTCCAATAACAGCTTAGTTTTCTGCAGGCCACATTGGTACAGAGAGATATGGGTTCTACCTCAGCGCTGGAGCAGGGGGAGCTGTCTTTCATGTCAGACAGTCCCAATGGAAAGAGTATATGGTGGACTATTCCTCCCTCTCTTTCTATCCATGCATATCACCTCTTGCAGATAACTGTATTTTTCTTTAGTTCAACATTTGTTCTCAGAATTCACAATAAATGACCTTCTGAGGTGAAAACATGCTATACTCCAGCAAAGGGTATATTATGAATTTGACATAAAAATAAAAAAATGCTAAAAATAAGACAAAGCATATGAAAGGGCATGACATTTTATTTGGTTGTATTGTTGGAAACCCAGATTAAATTCACATAAATTAGCTAGAGATCTATAGACTTGGTATTTTTTCTCAGATAAAGAACATAATCTGCAAAAGAAAGGAAGAAAAGCAATTATTTTTGTGACCATAAACTATAAACTATCAAATTTGTTAATTTGGACACTAGCTTCACTCTGAAGCTTAGCCAGCCTTTTATAATTTAACAAGTAGCCCTGATAATCTGCTACATTGTGCACAATCATTGTGCCATTTCTAATTACAATTGACAAACCCCCTGAAACTTCCCCTAGACAAATATGGCAAGTTTAGAATAGCTTGAACTGGTTTAACTCTTTGGTACTGTATTTTTAAACAGACACTTTCTAGAAGAGAAGCAACAGCATATAGAAAACTATAAAAAGCCTGTACAAATGCCCAGCAAATCATCTTAGACTTCTTGTGATGATGTGTAAATAATGTTACAAAACTTTTACCATATCAGAAAATATAGTGAAAGCGTCATTTTTTCCCTAGGCATGTCAAAGATACTTTGTGCTTATTTGGAAGGGGAGTTTCTGAGAAAAGTATTATATACAGTGTGATCAGAGCTGTGGTCTGGATGGCTGCTTGTCTGTTAAACTTCAAACTCCTACTGCAAAATACAGTGTGTGGTAGGGCTCCTACAAATGACCTATTTAATCTTGATAGAGGCAGTGTTGGACCACTTAATACAAAGGCATCGTTTGATACCTCCTCCTCTCCCACAACGAGACAGTGTCCTTGTAGTGCAATAAAAGAGTGACTGAAGGGTGATGTACAACAATTTGTGGATCGGGAAGCCAGAATCCTTCATTCCTCATCTGTACATTGTGACACAGAATTACGTCAGTCCTCTCTTCCATACCTAATTGTGATTAAAGCTAGTTGTAAATTCAGCATATTTATAGAAAAATATCTCTACTTCTGTGAAAACAGTGCAGGCCTTAATGACCAATTTTTTGAAGAAACAAATGAAACAGTGAGGAAAGTGTTACTAATATATACATGTGCTGTACACAGTTGTGTGAGGGTATGCATTTTGCATATTTCAGGAGCTGAATTTTGCCTGCAGCAATGCAGCCCATTTCTGGAAGGCACCAAGTAAATTCCTGAAACCATGCATGGGGGAAAGGACGAAGAGAGTGGGGAAGAAATGACACCAAAATAGACATCTGCAGCTACTCGTATGTTAGAGGACTTCTGGAAATCAATGCTGTTAACATCCTTACAGACAGAGTTTAAAGACAGGTCTTTCTGGAAGAAAAGTACATTTTTATTGATAATGGCTCTCTTTTGCTGTATGAATACAGAACAGATGATGCTGAAGCTCCAGTCTTGGCTAAAACCTAGCTAGTGTTGTAACAGACATTGTAATGCACACATTCAGTAAGTATCTGGTTTATAACAAGAACAGAACTCTATTCTTTGCATGTATGTCTTGCAGGTAGAGAAATCAGGAGATTGGTTGAAATGCATGGTTTTGCATTCCTACCTCTGAAGACAGTGTAAGAAAACCAACCAAACAAAAAAGTATTGGCCAGAGTGATTGTGGTTTCTGAAAAGATTTCTTTTTCTCTATTTTGCATTTGTGCTTTCACATGTGACAATGAGGTCCAGGAAGAGAGGTCTGTTTCCTTAATGACAGAGAAATTGGTTCAGGGAGAAGAAAGTAGAGTTCTACATAAAAGTTCTGGGATTTAGAGAGAAGAAAATCTTTACAAGGAAAAAGAAAGTTCTTTCTCTGTCTTTATTTCTCATCGGGGGGGGGAGGAGGGAAGGTGGTGGTGTTTGTTTTCTGTTACAAATGAGTGAAGGCAGGAATTTTGAGAAAAACAACTTCTATTTATTACTTTAATTTGAAACCAATTTTTGTAAGTTCCTTGTGAAAAAAGGAAGATATAAAAGTCCATAAAAAGTTATAGACTCTCAGATTTCCTAGTGCAATAAAATGAGTCTCTTTTTTATACCTGGTATTCCTTTAGATTGAGTAATGCACCTGACCTAGCCTATGCTTCCTTGTTTCCATCTTTGTTGATGAGACACATAAACAGCATTTATTTCCTGGCTGCACTCTCCTTCTCTCCTTCTCTCTCTCTCTTCTCAAGTACTTGGATTCATGTATAGCATATTTTAGCTTCATGCATCTTCTTGCATGATGAAGCATCTGCCTGCGGTGCCGAAGCTACTGGCAGTGCCTGTGTTTGCCCCAGAGCACATTACAGATGGTAGTGTCATTGCAGATAATGATAGCCTAATATACTCATGGTAGCAACAGGGGACAGATGCTGCTTTTGTTCGGTTTTCAGTGGCAGATCCACCCCGCAGACTGGGGTGGAGAGGGGAAAACTCCTCTGAAAAACAAGCAGAGCTGGCAATTTAGGTAATGGCCACTGGGTGGGGCAAAAGTGCACATCATTAAAAAAAAAAAAAAAACAAACCAAAACAACAACCACAACAAAAAAAACCGTGGAGGATTTGTCGGAAACAACAGGGGAATCAAAAGTACGACTCTTCAGGGTGGCCAGGAGATTCTCAAATATGTGAAAGAACAGTTTCTACATGCGAAACAGTAGACATTCTTCATTACTTTTATTACTTCCATAATAATGTACATCAGATTACACGGGGGACCATTTCAAGGCATCTTGTCTCTCAGGATATGGATGTGAGTAAATCACACCCTATAATCTTCCATCATCCCCAGTGCTTTTTCCCGGGGGGATTTACACTCACACATAAAATAAACACTTAAACCCCCACTGCAAAATGGCAAAGAACCTTTCTTCCAGAGACTGCAAGCATCTAAATACAGGCTGTTTATCTTTGGCCTTTGTGCAGCACAGTTGGATGAGGAAAGCCTTACCAGATCATTATATTAAGTAGGAATTTAACTTTATCACTATTTTTATTGAGTGTAATGTTTTAACAAATTGCATTTGCCCTATTTCTCTGTTTAATATCTTCAGATCCTAAAAGAAAATTGACGTGTTTTTCATGATTAACATGATTTGAGTGCAAAATAGCAGTTTTTTCCTCTTGTAGTTAGCAACACTAATGAGAGCATGGACCTCAGATTATCCCTCATCCATATTAAGCCAGTGTATCAGAAACATAGGAAAGAAGCCAGTAGCTGAGTGAAAAAATTCACCCCATGCATGAACTTAACTTCTTGTATATCATTTCACCCATACTCAGACCTGCAGTTTGTTTTCTGCCATAATGTGATTGCTCTGTTTGAGGTCCTTGAAGGGATTTCTTCCCGTAGAACTGCTTTTCTTTTCGTATTTTTCTGTGGGAAGGAAAACTCTTGGCCTGATTTCAGCACGTCCTTAAAAAGGAGGACATAGGGAAGAAGGGAGGAAGCATTGCAGACACTTCTAACAATTTTTCCCAGACTTAATCCTGAAGAGTGATCAGAAAACAAACAAATAACCAAAAGAAACCCCATTGTCTTTATAACATAACTGTCACTTTCTAAATTAGTCAAAGGAACTGATCTGCATGTGGTTGTCCAAACACTAAATCCAAGACAGAGTATTGCCCTTTCTCTTTAGAGAAGGCCTTAAAAATACATGGGTTTTTTTTTCCTTTTCATCTTCCTATATCTTCATGACTGTATCCATCCATAACTCTAGAAGACCTCTCACATCTATGAACTCCATAACTATTATCACTTGTGTCATAGAGTGAGTGGACAGGACTTCTTTAATACAGTTATCATTTTCTGGAGGGAGAAAAGAACACCATGTCTTATTTTCAGCAAAAAGACTAAAGCAAGGTAATAAAAGCCCTTATATTTCCTCAGTCATTTAACTCCACGGCTGGCACCATTTTTCATTGACCTCACAACTAGCTCTCTTTCTACAAACATCCCGATCAGCACTACTTCCTGTGACTGAAGAAGCCATCTGCCCATGCTGTGAGTCCTTCTGCCCCTAGAGAGGACTCTTTCATCTCATCGTTTTTAGAGGAACTGACCACCTGGACATATTTCTACTTACAGTGCTCAGCCTACAAAACGAACTGCTGATTTCAGCTCATTTCCTATTCATCAGGCATACCAATCAGCAAAAGTCATTAGAACAGATGTTGCTATCTGTTAGTGGCTTTAAAAGAGAAGACACCGGAGAGCTGAACTACCTTGCAGAAATTTCCAGATGTGAAATGGTCTAATGCACGTCACTTTCTTAATGCTCCTAGCCTGTGGATAAGTGAACTTCATTCTCCATTGTTGCTAGCTTTGCATTTTTCAAAATATTAAAATCTAAAGTAAGGAAAAGCAAGCAGAGTTGCAGATAACAGTGCTTGGACTACATAGAATGTTTCAGAAGATAACAGTGCAGTAAACAAAAAAAAGAAAACCCTGCTAATGTCTTAGAATACCTTTTAATTGTCCTGTTGTGGTGGTGCTAAGCATAGAAACAGAAAAAGTTAATGTCAACAGTGTATGTAGTTTTACAGAAAGGAGGATGACTGAAATATGGAGACACTACCCTTGGCTCACTGAAGAAGTGTGTAATAGAGCTAGATATTGGATATCGAACTCATAACTTCTGCCCTGTAATAACAAGATCATCTTTCCACTCTGTCTTGCACTGAAAAGCTACGATAATAATGCTTTTTAATAATGTCATTACTGATAGTACTTATTACTTAAAAGATTACCCAGTGTTGTAGTACAACTGCCAGTCAAACTATATCTGCTTGTACCAGAGCTGAATCTGTTTCTTAAGGCGTTGTAAAATCTGAAGCACTTCAAATATGTAGGAAACCATGACCGTATACAAATGAGGAGATTGAAATACAACTTTGAGATTTTCCTTCAGGTAACTCTTTCTATCCGCCACTATAGTACAAAGCAGAGTCTTTCAAATTAATTCGGTTTTGGGGCCTAGTATTGGCTTGAGCATACCCTAACTAGGTCTCCCAAGGTATCTTCTTCCAAGCATTGGAAGTTTGTGAGTTGCTTCTCTTCCAAAAATCAGTCGTGATCCCCATCTAAAGTAGTTGTAGCTTTCCAGCCTACACAGGGAGTACACTGCAGATTTCCTTTCAGATTTATACCTCCCGACTTCCCATCCTTGTCTTTGACCGCTGAGAAACTCTGCTTTTTCATAATTGTGTTAGGAATTAAATGTGGCAATACATTCAATGTGGGTTCAATAGTCAATAAACAATTGTCAATAGCAACTTGAAATATTCATTTAGTGCCTAAAGTAAATGTAATAAAAATTGCATAAGAGTTAATTAACATAAAACAGCCAAATGCAAAATGAATTAAATAAACTAAAATAAAGTTCATGTTTTAATCAGCAAAGCCTTGTTGCTTAACAGCTCCTCCAGGCTTAATGTTCAGCTTAGTTTCTGGATCACACTCTTTCAAATTGCTCCACAGAGACATAAATCTGACTGTAGCTACTGTATACTCTTGTGAGAGTGAGTACATGTGGATATTTCTGAGTGCGAATGTAAAATATAGCGTGCTGGTGCATTGCATGTGAATTAGTCTTTTCTGTAGTAGGAAAAATACATTGAAATGTTTTTCTCTTACAGAACTCTCAAATATTTTCAACTTTCTTTTGTTTGGGGTGATAACAGAGAAATTCAACAATAATATTGGACTTAATTAGACTATATGAAAGCAGAATAAGGTTATTGACTTCACTGGAATTTTCCTGTATAGACAGCATCATGTCTGAAATCTAATGCTAGCCCAAAGTTCCCTCCTTTGGAGTGTCTTCACTGCAATATTTTTCTTTCTTGAGATGAAATAAAAAAACATTTCACAATCTGTTACTCCATCGATCTAGGACACGTATATTTCAAAATAATGTCCAAACTTACGCTTAAAACCATGCGACTAGATAAATTATCTGGATTATGCCACATGTGTTGGCCTGCTCTGACTGATCTGTTACGCCTCATCATGCAATCGTCTGAACACTGTGAACACAGTAAGTGAAAATGCAGCTTGAGATGTCTTTTCTCCCTCCAGTTTCTTACTGAAGTTCAGAAAAACTTGACCACGACATGCTCTAAGCAACAAGGTTACTGTTGTTTGACAAGGTACAACAACTAAGTGATCAATACACTATCTGGCCTCTTCCTGGATCTAAAGTGAGTGGGCTGAAGTCCCAGTAGATGTCCATTGTCCCCCTGGGATCCTGCCCTGTTTGCTGTGCCTCTGTCTGGGAAGATGGAGAGAGAAATGTGTAGCATTAGCTGTAACACTTGGTCCAGAATGTATCAAACAGGTATTTTTTGTGTGCTCAAAGATATGTCTGAATTTTCCCAACAAATGTAAAAAACCTTTAATTTTTATTAATAATTACATGGAAATCTGCTTGCATGGTCCCCTAGCTTACATGTATATTCATAATCTACTCTGTTCTTCAGTCTGTATTTCTGTCAAGAACTTCTATTATCATATAAGTTATCTGAGGTTTTATCCTAATTTTCCCTGTCTGTAAGATCATAATGGTACTATTCTGTAACACGAAGATTGTGAAATTTAATAAAAGTGTCAGGAAGCACCTTTTGAGCCTCAGATGGAAGGTTTCACACAAGTGGAAAGTGTCTTTTTGTTTTCTGAAGTCTATAAATGAATCTGCAGCTCAAAGCAAGCGTGTGAAAAGCAATTCTCTGAAGCAAAATAGTTCACATGGTCCTACTTAAGACAAGCAGGTAATTTCTGTTGTAGAATTTATGTGTTTCAAGTACAACTAAATGAATTCTATTTATGTGGGAGAAATTACTAAATGAAATCATGCTAATATTCATAATTAATATTAAGCAAAACAGTGGGTTTTTTTAAGTAGTACAGATTTCAAGTGTCTTGGTAAATGACTGGAGATCGCTATTAAAGATGGTCCCTTCTGACAAGTCTGTAGCCATCAGTACTGTATTTGAAAAGCAACACTTGTGAAAAAAAGGCCAGTCATCCTTTTACTATTGATATGACTTAGAGAGTCACTGCATGAAGTTTTCTGGGGTTAATCACATATTCAAAGGAAAAGATTTTTAAGGAAGAAATGTCGCAACATGTTTGACAGCTGGGATAAGACAACCCTCAGGTACACGCTTGATTTTAAACAAAGCTGCTAAGATACAAGCTTTTGACGAATGTCGTTTATAGTTTGAAATGCTTTCTCTGGGACCAACAACTCTGCATCAATATCTCATTGCTAGACCCACCTGGTAAAACTGATTTAATTTTGATGATGTGGAGAAAGGTGCTTAGGCTTCTTAGATGCAATTTCCTACAACTTGCCTTTGATAAAACTTTCCAAAAATATGAGGCCTAGTGGGCACCCAACCTGATTTAAAGACATCACAAGCCAGAGGAACATCACGAACACAAAAATAACTATTGAAACACAAGTGGGCCTTCCCTGCCAATGATGTAATGTCACTTGTTCCCGTGGAATCTTTTTTGATGGTGTGGGGGAAACTAAGGCAAATAACATTCTGACTAAGGTAATATTTCTTGGGAAATTTTTGTTGCCTGACCACTGATATTTCCCATAAGCAAGGGTGGTCCTTGTTAAGGCACCCAAGAAATTATGAGAAGGGCTTTAAATCTCTTTCACTTAAACAGAGCAAGGATATCAGCCCTGGACCTGTACGTTTTGCAGTCTCTCCGCTGAGTTCAGATACAGCACATGCTGCTGCAAAAAAGTGTCACTGTGAATTTGTCAGCAGGATGCCCCCAAATCAACACAAAAATAGAGGTCAAAACAAAAGTGGATGGCAAATCAGCTACTGAGCAATCGCTAAAGGAAACCAAGGCCAGGTTAAGTGCAGCTTATGCAATCCTTTTTAAAGAGGAGATTCAATAAATTTATGGAGCTGCAATCCTGATTCTCAGGCTCAAGCAAATGAGAGCTGAGTGGAGAATACATTTTCTTCATATCAATCTTCGCTGTTGTGCCACAGACAACTGACCTCGTGGATGACTTGAAACACAGTTCCATCAGTCATTGGATCCTTCAATTGTTGTGTTTCCTTACCTGGGATCTCTGCCCAGCAGAACATTTTATGTTTTGAGAGATTGTTCATCAGTTAGAAAGACAACTATTCAGAGTGAAGTAGAGGATCTCTCCAGACAAGAAAGAGAGGCTTACATTCTAAAATATAAGAAAATGTAAAACATTCAGTGTCTAAGTTTAGATGCTCTACAATTAAAAATAGTATGATTTCAGAGGACTTGCTTTATTTGCAGTTGTTTCAATATACAAATTGCAGATCACTCATTCATTTGAGAAGCTATATGTGGAGATTAGTGAATGCATTTTGTTATGTATAATATATTCTAATTTAACCCTTTAACACTTATCTTCATAGGACTTGTGTTGATTCAGCATCTACAGTAATTCTAAATAGTGTGGTTTTATTGATTTAACTTGTAATGTCCCAACAGATCAGTTTGATTCATTTTTTTCCTCAAACTAAGTGAATTGACTTGAAAAGTGAATTTACATTTGGGTATCTGATTACATCTCAGAACTATTGGTCAATATTAGATGAACCAAGCAACTAACTGAATTTGTCATATTCTTGCACTCCTTATTTTCAGTGCATATTTACAGTCTAGGTTTTGGTAGCAACATTCATGATATATCTCCCAGACACATTGAGTCTACTTCAAAAATGTTCAAGGTATTTTATTTTAATAAATACAGTACCATCTGCATCTTTACAAACCTGCTAATCTTACAGTATTGGCATTCTTACTGTCGGCTAGGTCATCCGAGTACGGATGACTTTGCTAGGGACAGAGTATATGTTCAGGTTTAACAAATCAGCCCAGTGTTCCACATAGTTAAAATGATTTTTAATAATGATGATCATTACACACAATTTCAGGTGCGTGCTGTAATGCTCTTTCCAGCCAGCCATGAAGCTGAAAAGTGTAGTGTCTTCCCAGTTTACACTGATTATTACTTATACCCAGGGAATTAAAAATTCATAGTAGATATTAAGGGGTTTTATTTCTACATAATAAATAGAGAAACATTCCCTCAGATTGTTTTTTATTTCTTCTTCTTCTTTTTTTTTTTCTTTTTTTAAATCAGTGTTTTTCTTCTTGCAAACACAGGTTTCTGTTGGCTATTTGTATACTCCATTAAAATATTCTTTTATCTCTGAAATGTATTACTATGCATTTTTACTCATGGTTTCTTCATTCCACATTACAGCAAAATAGATGAATGCATTGAATTGCTCTTTATAGATTTCAGTGTCTGATAAATGACTACGATTTTCAAAAGTATAGAGGGCATTTGATATCCAGTACAATTCCTTCATGTCTCTACCAATGTAGTAACCTCACCAGACATCAGTTTTGTAGTCTCTTTCTTCTTTTCATTTGAGAAGAAATGCTCTTTCAAAATGTATTTTCTTTTGAAGGAGCTTGTAGCAAGCAGTAGTGGAATGCCCTTTGCCATAATCTCTCTAATTAGAGATCATGCTTGGGACAAAGCAACCCTGTGTATTCGTGATATTTCTGAAGAATAAATTTAGTTTGTGTGCTAGTTGGGACCATTTCTGTAAGATTGCTGTATTTACTGAACATAAAACAACTAGAAACCACACTGTTTAGGTTGTTAAAGGTTAATTTTTTTATCAATAAAAATTGATAATTGGAAAATAACAATTGAAGTTAGAAAAATTCTAGAAACATTTTACCTGTTCCTCTGCTTCATACAAAGAAATCTTAATCTCTTTCCATACAGAAGACTTCAGGATGCTCATAAACATTTCTTGGGTGACCAAAACAAAATTCAGAATTAAATTTCAAGAAAAGAAACCTGAAAGTTATTTTAAATGTATTTAATTGGATATACAAGCTTTCATGGTTTGTGTTTTACATTTTAAGACTTTTAAATGATTATAGTATCCTTAAGCTATGGCTTATTCTGGTTCCCTTTTGATAGGTTTCTCCTGCTACATTATGATGTACTCTTCACTTAATTTCTGCTATACTCTTTTTTTCAAAAGATAAGGGCTGCTGTTGGACCAAATAATTGGACTGCTAACGACCGAACACTTTTGCATGTGAATCTATACCACAGTTCTTCTGCAGTAGTTGTGTGCATGTTCTTATTCTGATGAGAAGGTCGGGTAACCTGTATATCCCTCAGCTATTCTACAAAGGGAAAAACTTCATGAAATCTATTTTGTTACATCAGAGCAGCTGATACATTAATACCATATTTCATATACCTTGTATTGCAGTTTTTTGTGGGAGTTGCCTTTGAAAGTCGAATTTATCTATAAATTTGTTATTTGAAACAACATGCAAACACCTTTGGATGTCCAAAGTAAGAACATAAAATGGGTTGGAGGCTTCTAAGTCAGATAAGTAGTTATATCGCCTGAATTAGAAGACTACAACTCATGTAAGCGGTTATATCCCCTTTGTAACTGTATCCTAATGGAAAAGCGTCACAATTATACTTGAAGTCTAGTCAAACTGAGAACAGTGTTTTACTCTGAACTGAAAATAGCAAAAGTAGTCCAAAATTGCATTTCAAGTATTTTAAGAAGCATGTGCTATCAGGGTGGCTTAGTCTTAAGTTATCCTACAGCTTGTTGTTTTTTTTTTTTTTCCTTCCCCTGTATTTATTTTTATCCTGAATAACACCAAAAGAAGTACCAGATATGGTATGGAAAAAAGTCAAAATACACTGAATGTAAATTAATATATTAATGAAAACTTCTGGACTGGAAGGGAACTTGTTCTTTGTTTTTTGTGATATTCAACCTAGCAGCATATATTCAAGCTTAAGTAACCTGGAGGAGTTGGGGAATATTACTTTATGGAATGCTTTATCTTGGAGAGATATCTGTATCCTAAATCTTCACTTTATGCCTAGTACAATTCTTCTGGTCTTTATTGAGAGTTTTGCCTGAATAAGTAGTAAAGGAACTATTCACATAAATATATATATGTGCACATGCACACACAGATGCATAAACATACACATACAAATATGGAATAGGCAAATCTCAAAATATGATAAATGAAAAAGAAGAAGGAGGATAAAGAAAAAAATAAAAATAATATAAGTGTCAGATTTTAGAACTGGTGAGAGTACAATTTAGGCTGCCAGGTAAGAACTACATTTAAGTTCAACAACAGTGAAATCCTTTTATTTCAAGTTGTTGATGATATTATTCCATCAAAAAGGAAGCTGAAGAAATTAAATGATGTTTTATAAGGAATTTTTAGCATTGATTTGTCTTGATTTTTCAAGTAAAAGAGTTAAGGGTTATTTACAGACGAAAAATAGTGTTAATATACAGTCTTTTGAGTAAGTGTTAATTCATGCTTATAAAGTGCTTTGAGGAAGCACATTGTTACATAGAAGGAGACATTTTTACCACAATACCATGCAACTCCTCTAGCTATTTCCCACTTTCACAGTATATCATTTTAAACTCTTCAGTAATTGATACAGCCTTCCTTCTTGGGCAAAACTTGTGTGAAAGACCTCAGCATTGGATTGTTCTAGAAAGTTAAAGAAGTGACACTATGTTCACACTATATACACTTAGAAGTGTTCCTGCAAAGTTACAACTAGTTGTATGACTGCCTTATTCTATTATTACAAAGAATTCAATACTGATTCAGATTGAAAGCAGAGACTCTCTGAGAAAGTGGTTGCTGTCAGATGCTTTAAAGTCATGGAGCTGTCTCCATAGACACTCCACATCATGCAGTCTGTCCCCACTTTTGGAATATTTTTGGTTGCAAGCAGAGATTCAGCCCCCAAGCATGAAGTACTTCAATATGTCTCTCTATACAAAAATCTAGTACTTGATATCGTGTGCAAAAAAGTTAAGTTCTCCAGGTAGAGGTGGATGAAGAAAAAGTTTTGGCAGTTGTACACAGAGGCAATTTAGTGAACCAGTGGGCTGCCGTAACTCTCATAATCACCTGTGGGATGCTCAAGGAATAACAGTGTGTGCAAACTCCAACCCTTAGCTGCTTTTCATTCCCTAAAACCATCATCACCTCCATTATCCATCATCTCATTTTCAGTCAACTAATTTGCATCCATGTTCTGATTTGATTTCTCTGAGGTTTTATTGCACTATCTGGGGATTATAGTGCAGTTTAACTTTCTGTATATGCTAATCCTCTCACTCATAAAACATTTCTTTATTCTTGGCTTAAAATTAAACCAAAATCAAAAAACCTCCATAATCTTTTGTTTATGTTTCATTTAGACGATTTTTAATAGATCTTACAGATACTGTCCAATGACTGAAAGAACACTGCACAAGTGGGAATGAGCGAAGCTCCTTCTCTGTGAAGATATGACTGAAGTTGATACTAAACCCTTGATTATACTCCTAATTTGTTGACATTTCAGTCTATATTCACTGTATCTCTTATCAGGCTTTGTTCAATTTAAGGAAGATGGAGGACAGTAGATTCCTGTGGAGTAATTTGTAGAGAAATGAGTTACCTTAGGCTTCTAACTTCATTAGGAGACTAACTGCAGAGGGTGGCCTCAATGGCCCAACAGAGTGAGACTTGTGAACTAAACTAAGTTCTCACAGGGGTGGGCTCTCCAGCCAGAGTAGTGTTATGAGGATCACCCATCCCTTCAGCATGGCCATATGCAAATGGGTGCCAGAGGTTCTGGTTAGCAAATAATTATTACTGAAGGAAGCCCCATGAAGGGCTAGGAATGGATGGAATGAGCACAGTTTGCCCCGAAGGGTTCCCATGGATCCATAGTAGGCTAAATTTCTGAACTGCCGTTCAGTCTTCTTGAAGGTCCTCGATTTGCCTGAGATTGCCAACCTACTAAATGTAGGCACCTCACATAAACACTAAATAGGCCAGTGATCATCCTGCATGGCAACTACAGCCAGTGAATACTGTGGCCTTTGCAGAGTCAGAAGCCACTTCAGAGCAGAACACTCCCCTTCGTTTTCCATCAGCTTGCTTCAGGTAGAAAAAGAAAGACTATGCAAAGGTGGTAATTTCCTTATAACTTCTTCCAGGTAAATAATAGAGGACAAAACCGTAACACACTGTATCCTTTGGATGAGAACATTGCTGTATACCCAGACCCAGTGAAAAAGGAAAGAAGAAGGATTTGAAATGGTGTTTTGATTCATTTTTCCTTTAATTTGTAAGGATACGGGAGAGCAATGAATGCAGTTTGGTGTAAATAAGGCTTGCTCTGGCACTGCTCTGTAAAGATGCTGACTTCCA
Organism: Burhinus bistriatus; assembly: GCA_013397275.1. Classification (NCBI taxonomy): domain Eukaryota; kingdom Metazoa; phylum Chordata; class Aves; order Charadriiformes; family Burhinidae; genus Burhinus; species Burhinus bistriatus. Next base: position 224,766 of record VYXH01006288.1, on the reverse strand, counting down.
GGTTGTGATCTGGAATACATTCCTACCCTGTTTTCTGTCTCCTAATTAGTTTTTAATCCATAGCATGACTGTGCATCATCCTCTCTCATTGCTTAATATCCTCAAAAGAAGAAATTTTTCAGAAGGCTCTTGAAATTCTAAATCAGTTATATTGCCTGCTTCTATTATGTATTTTGTTAACTATCCCAAGTAGTACTGACCCTTTAATAATGTAAAAATCTCTGTAACAATAAGCTTTGTAATTTTTTTTCCTTTTCGTGTTGTGCTCATCAGAGATTCTTATGGACCTTTGGTCAGTGATACCAATTAGTAGCCATACATATTCAGGAGATTAGACTTAGCTCCGTACAGTTCTTGCCTGTTCCTATCAGTACTGAAAGTGCCTGGAGTACAATTAAGGTGATATGGTTAGTACCTTTATTAAAACATGGCACAGCAATAACCATCCATGAATTCTTTTTAACGGTGAGGTTTTTAAAATTTCTTTTCTTCAGTAGCTTACCTGCTTAAATTTTAAGGGCTTGAGTATTTGGGTTTTAGGCTACATTCTGCTGAGGCGCATATATATATATATATATATATGTATATGACCTTTTTTTAGATATCACCAAAAAACGTGTGCTGTGCACACCTGAATATTAAGACTTGTACCATCAAAATGAATATATGTGAACTGATATTAGTTTTTTTAAATAGGATTTGCTACCCAGAAAGGACAGGCACAAGGTTTTACACACTCAATATTATTTTATTTTTTTTATGCATAAGAAGAAACTGTGTAGAAGCCCAAACCAGAACTTGCTTCCTTCAAAGCATGAATTCAGTCCATTTCTGTTCCCTGGTGCCTAGCTTATTAAAGTGCGTATAACCTCAGACTCACAACTGGCAAATGCCCATACCCTTTCTACGGGTCTCTTCAGCAGTGTTTGACACTGTCAGTCATATACTCCTGCTTACATGCTGTACAAATCTGGCAAGCGTAGGCACAAGCATGCTGAAGTGACTCTGATCTTTCTTGTCAGATTAATCCCAGAAGGCCCCATTTCCATCTCCAGAACTTGCCAGTGAAGAACTTGGTAAGGTTCAATTCCTTCCCCTTTCTCATTCAACATCTAAGACAAGGGGAAATGTTTTCAAGTTATGCCAGGGGAGGTTTAGATTGGATATCAGGAAAAATTTCTTCACCAAAAGGGTTATCAAACGTTGGAACAGGCTGTCCAGGGAAGTGGTTGAGTCACCATCCCTGGAGGTTTTTAAAAGACAGGTAGAAGTGGTGCTTAGGGACATGGTTTAGTGGTGGTTTTGGCAGTGTTAGATTGATGGTTGGACATGATGATCTTAAAGGTCCCTTCCAACCTAGACAATTCTATGATTCTGTGACTTATACTTTGGGAAACTGACTTGGCAAAGACTTGGGGAAAGACCAGCAAGAACATATACCCCACTAGCAGAATGAGATAAAAACCAGAAAATATAACAGCAGATGTGCCCAAATACCTTTTATATTGTGCTTGCCAAAGAACTATGTATAAAGTTTCTGAAGGAAACAAAGTGTAAGTTTAATTTGCTTGCTTCTGCCCCTCTCGGCCCTATTTTTTGTTCTGCATAGTTACATACGGACTTGTGCTGTAAAGTTGAGTAGGGAAGCAATTTAAGTTAAATAAAACAAATTGGAAAGTTCCCTTTTTTTTTTTCTTGATTTAACTTGAATCATTGAATTGATCTATTTCACAATGTAGCCTCATACACCTGATGTCACCTCAGCTGATGGGACAGTGAGTGGTAGCCTGGGGGTAGGAAGGAAGAAGAAGAGGAATGTCTCAGCTGGCTTTGTTGCCAGTGACACCAAAACACATGATTTTGCCCCTTGCCTAGCTGAAAACCACACATCTTACAAACGGGGGTGAGTTTTCAGATGCAGCTCTTCAGAACTTATATACTTAGTATATCCAGTGCCTTAAAGAAAAGAAAGCTTTAAGAAGCACTGTGAAGGAGATTTCATGATATGCATATTTATTTACTTATTGTTTTTATGGAGAAAAGAAGCGAATTTTCTGTTGAAGATACAAACTCTTCCTGGTTTTTTGTTTTAAAACTTTTCTTTAAATGTAGAGCATTTTTTTTCTATTTTCTGTGTAAAAACAGTACCGGGTAATAGAATGAAATACTGATAAAGAAAGATCAACAAGTACCTCAGTTTTGTGTCTGTAATTCAAGGATTTAAAAGAATTTTTTTTTTTTTGTGAAGTCATTTATCAGAGACTCCAGCATACCATTTGGACACTTTCTTTTCTACATCTCAATGTTTCTGAGTCAACAGGCAGATTTTTACATATCTTTTCCCTTAGCTTCCTTTTCTATACCTGTTAATTGAGCAAATAGTAAGATCTTTTTCCTTTCTTCTCCAGCTCACTAAGCTACCTCACGGATAACTGTACTTCAAAGGCCACATGTTATACCCAGCCATTCCATCTAAATGCAGAGCCAGAGTAAACGCTGTAATTCCTAATTTCCCCTGATCTTAAGTCCACGGTTTTATGAATTAACATAAACATCTATTTTTTGACCAGTCTGGTGAAATTACCTATATATCCATAGAGATTTTGCTTTCCTTTCAGAAGCATCAAAGAGTGCTTCCTTTTGAAGTAGTAAGTGCTTGGTACTGTGGCTTAATGCAGTACTGTATTGTTTCGTTTGGCCTCAGCCTCAGAGAGCTGTTGGTCTGATCCTTCGCACGGCAGAAAATACTGTGATCTGATATCTGGGACTGAACCAAGTAATTGCAGGAGCTTGGCTGCACCAGGCAAAGGGGGAGGGTTATGCCTTCATCTTTCCCTGCTAATGCCTGCTGTGTGTTCTTATCTCATTTGGTAGATTAGAAAGAATTTAAAAAGAGGTAAATACCAAACCTTCAAATTTTTTTTTCTTTCTTTTTTTCCTTTTAATTTCCTTTTTTTTCCCTATTGGATAACAGCTATATAGCAGCTTCCAGTCACTGAAACAGGTTGATAATATGGCAGGAAATGCTGCTGGTGATTATTCCCCTTTGTAAATTGATCCCAAAAATACTTTAGAGAACTTGCAGACAATGTTTCAAGCAATATTGGGGACAGGGGACACAAATGATCTTGAATCACACTTACATCAAGAATATTCTGCCAAGGGTTAAACAGCAAGATGTTCCTGAGCCTGAACCGCCACTGTTGCTATTTTAAATGTTCCCCAATTAAATAATTAGGTGTAACTTAATAAATGTTTGAACACCATTTTCTCCCCTCTTCTTTCAGTCCAACCGTCTTGTAGTTTATGTCACTATGTCCTACTTTTCAGCAAGAGCATGTCTTAATATTGAGTGTATCAAATCTAATCCTACGGTTTATTGTGGGCAGCCCCAGTTGGTCCTGTTCTAAGGTTTTCCCTCCCTTTCTGGTGAAAAGCACTTGTACCCTGGCCCTGCTGGTGGCCTGAATCACCTCAATTTGTTCTAGCAATCCGAGGCAGCTGCTCCATGTGAAAGGAGTGTGGACCACTGAACAGAGCATTAGGACTGACCTCAGGCTGAATGCAAAAGGCTCAGCCTTTTCTGCGAGGCCAGTCGAGCATGTGCAAACAGATTTGCTGAAGTACAAAATGGTCCAGTGATTTAAAGCAAGTTTTCTTCTCTCTTTTTCCCTTTCAGAAATGAAACAAGATAGAGCATAGCCTGGGTACAATCTTAGCAACATCTGTTGCCTTTCACTAGGGTCTTGGCCAAGGACAATATCTATTCAAAGAGGTACTGACATTTTATTGAAAGAGAAAAAAGCCTTAAATAGAGAAGCCTTTGGACATGTTTCCCAACACACACAGTTGGCTCTTTTTATGGGTCAAAATGCTTTTGGAGAAACACTTTTCCCCCTCAGTTTCTCTCCCTTTTCTGGTGAAAGTGTCAGAAAACAAATCTTCAGCAAATTATAGAGCTCAGTGGGCTTACAGCACTGGAGCACAGTTAAATTTTCCCTTGTTTGCTTTTATTCACTGAATCAAAGGGTGTTTGACAACCAAAATCTTAACCACACTTAATAAAAAGTGTGAAGGAATTTATGCTTAAGATTGTTTCACATCTGTTACTTTCTAATCTCCACATTAATTTATCTTTAAAAGCAACTAGTAATAGCAGTGGAGCAACTGCAGCATTTTAACACTATTGCGATGACTGATACTGTATGAAGATATATTTTGTAAAGTTATTTGTTATGTTTGTTTTCCTGTGTGCTCTCCCCCCCCACCATAAACATTAATTTCATCCAGCACTTAGGAAGAGGCATTTACCTCTTTCTCTCTCCCTTTTTTCCTCACATAGCTTTTCGCAGGCAATTTTGCTCTGTCCAACCATGACATGCCTTCATAAAAATGACAGATGAAGCAGCTGAGTAACTGGTGGGTATATTATCCTCCTGCAGGCATCTGCTGCTCAAAAGGCACCTATTCTTTTGCTGGCCTTGAGACTGAGGATGTATATTGCATCCCATACGTGAAGCCATTCTTACCAGCCTTCCACTATTTTGAAGGAAATCACAGCAAATTAAATAAAAGCTACTCATAAGAAGTCTAATAGATTTATTCAATTACATAGATTAGCAATAAAGCTTTATATAAGTACAATTTTTTAGACACAGAAGATAGTGCTGGAATCATTAAGAAGAAATCTTGTGGTGCCTCCAGTTTTACCGAATTTTGGTTGATCAGGCTATGGTCATTAAGTTCAAAGCAATATGAGTATTTATGGATGAACACAAGCTCCATGACAAGCAATAACTTAAAGTAGCTGACTTACGTGTATACTGTATGCATGCGTGTAGTAAATTGCTAATATTTATCTGTATGGTGGTACTTCACACTGAGATTGGGGGGCTTGCGCTCTGTCTGTATCTCATGAGTGACCTAAAAAACCCTTGTCTCAGAAGTTCACAACAGCAATATGTACGACAAACTTCAGTGACTTGAAGAAAAACAAAAGCAGTACTTCTGTCAAAAAAACCAAGGCGTGTAGGACTGGTAACACCAAGGTCAGTGTTGCTGAATGATTAGACACAGCCTCCTAGTGACCAGTGCCTCATGTCTCCAAAGGCCAGACTGGAGGAAATACGCTAACAGAGTGAAGGGGATTGAATGGGTCTTACTTCTGATTCTAGGGCACTATAACATTAACCTGCTAAGTGTGGGAGGAAGCAGGTTCCAGAGAACTGCTATTTTCTTTCACCTGCCTGCAGCCTTTTTTTTTTCCCCCTTACATATATGGGCATGGGTAGAAATAGGAGGAAACAGGAATTGATCAACCTCTGGTCTTATTCTTGCAGCACAGCCATTGGTGTAACACCTTGGGATCTGCATCGTCATAGCAATGGGCAAAGATTTCCACCACCTTCTGTGGGAGTGGGACAAAGTGCAGTGCCCTGTGATCTGAATTAATTTTCTAACCAACAACGACTTAGAACTTTCATAAAACTTATTTTTCTCTCATTGAATCAAAAGATGGCTTTCCCCTGGTTTTAATGAATGCAGACTCTATCCCAAGAACAGGTAGAAGCTGGATAGGATTAAGAGATTTATAATGTTTTCAACATTTTAAGTATAAAAGTAATGTCTGAGTTGTCATTCATATGGAATAAAAAAAAATGATGGATATATTAGCTGGGTGGAAAATTGACGTATCGAATTATGTCTCCTTCGGCACTCACACCAAGTAATTGTGAGAGTGGACAGCTCAAGATGATGAAGACAGTCATTTTTTCTCTAGCTCACGTAGAAGATATTTCTGTCTGCTTCCTATACAACTGCTTACACGCCATTTTAGAATTCTTTCTCCATAAATATTCAGGTATAGGACTTTAGCATTTAGGTTAACATTCAGACATGAAAAGTTTGATTGCCTGAAGGTGAAAAAGAAGGGTCACTAGCATGCTCCTTGCTTGTAGTTTTTCTTGCGCTTATAATACTCAGATTGTACATTTTGTAAATGTTTAGTGTTTTGGGTTTGGTTTGTTTTTCGGGGTTTTTTTGGGGGGGCTTGTTTTCCTCTTTGGTTTTGGGGTTTGGTTGTTTTTTGGGTTTTGGGTTTCTTTTGTTTGGTTGGTGTTTTGTTTTTGGTTTTTTTTTCTTTTTTTTTTTTTTTTGAAAGAGAGAGGAGTTTGTCCAATTATTGCTGTGGTCAGGGGAAAACCATACAAATAAATAAAATTTGCTTACTTAGCTAATGTATTCGCACAGGAAAGGTTATGAGCATCTTGAATACCAGTCGTGATGCAGGAGTATACATAATTTGGGCCAATTATTCAGAAAAGTCTTCTAAAATTGCAGCTGTAATTTCTGATTTGGTTCATGCAAGTATTCAAGCTTGTATTGATAAATTACACTGGAACACTGAAATCTGGTTTGGGTTTAGAGATCAGTGGAGGAGTTATTCACATTAATTTTGTGTAGTTGGTGCAGAGTATAGACTCTGACCTGAAGTGATACATCCTGCTGTGTATGGGCAGTTACCGGTTTATTTGTTTATATATTGGCATTTTTCACAAGTAACTTAGCTGCAGATTTTCAGATGACTGCTACACAGTAGCAGCCCCCTGAAGCGTGCAAAACTCCCTGAAGTCAATTGGACTTCCTGCGTATAACTTTTCATAGGATCAGACAAATGTTTTCAGTCTAGATTGCAATTCTGCTGAAAAATTGACCTTAGTTGTGCCACAGTGTGAATGCCCTGCAGAATTGAGCTTAATATCCAGCAGAAACTTATCTAACCTGATTTTTTTCTGCATGTATCAGAAAAGAGAGGAGAGCTGATTATAAAAACCGTGATGGTTCTTCTCCATCAGCAGGACCTTGCTGACATAAAGCATTAATCCAAGAACCAAGTGTTTGTGGATTGATTTATTTACAACTTGAACTACTGCGTTCATCAAGAGGTGCTCATAAATGTAGCTATGTGAGGTCTGTTACAGAGGTACTGTTTAACTTACTCAGTACCACTGCAATGTTAGCGAAGGTCCAAGGATACACAAGTAGTTGACACTTTGCACTTCTCAAAAGCTGGATTTTCTTCTGTTCCTGCCCTGACTGTGCTTTTCCTAGTATTTTTTTTTGAATGAATGAAACAGAAAAAAAGGCTTTTTAAAGCATTCTTCTTTGCTTTTAATTGTCTTATAATATCTCATTTCCTAGCTTTTATTCCTAGATGGTTTTTGTTGTTTGGTGGTTGTTTTTGGTTTGGTTTTTTTTTTTTTTTTTTTTTTTTTTTTTTTTTAAAATAATTACACAAGAGGAAAAAGAAAGCTGTCTCTTTCTGAGCTACGCCCCACCCCTGCAAGACCACAAATCCNTCTTGGCTCCTGCTGCTTCCCCCCCCCCCCCCCCCCCTTGGTAATACATACGTCTTGCAGAGTGTTCAGTGCACAACACTGCCAGCTTTGTCCCGCTGTATTCTATCTCAGTGCTGGCCAGCTTGGTACATCCACTTATAATATGATGAATAGCATCTGGAGCCTAGCCACACAGCCTACATTCTCGTCTTAGGGCTTTTTTAAGCCGTCTATCCTTTCTTGTACAAATAGCCCATTCCTGTGTGGCCATAATGAAATTCTCTATTTCTCTTTTCAGTCTTCTGACAGCCTACCTGCCATTTGCCATCATCTTCTTGTGAGATTTTTAAAATTCTTTCCATGCAGTTGTTTTTCAATTGATTTCTCCTTGTGCTGTTCTTACTGCTGTGTGACTAATAAATTACCCTCAATGGCAGAAGCTTTTTCTTTTAATTTTGCAGCCTCCTTATGATTAAATGAGTCTGTTTTCTATCTAGTTTCTTAACCTCACAGGTTCCTTTCCTACAATTCCCTCTGTTGCTTTTCTCTGTTCTTCCTGACAACATGAACTCCATTTTTATCTGTATTCACATTTATTACCTCAGGCAACAGTAACTTCATATTACTTTTACAGTTACATTGCGTTAGATGATTAACTAGACTTACTTCTGAAGAAGAATACCGTTCTTGCAAATATATCACTTATCCAGATTTGCCAGTATATGTGGGCCAAATATGTCATCAAAAGACTGTGGAAACTCAAGAGAAGATACAGAGGAACCAAGGAGTAGCAGGTGGAGCCATGGTGGTAATGTTGAATTGATAAGGTAACACTTCCTAAGTGGAATGGATGGTTATGGATACATAAATAGACCTCATAAATTCGTCAGCTGAATCACCTGTATCGTTATTTGCTACAGTTTATTTCATATTATTATGTCTTTTGTGATGCCAAATCTTTAGAAGATATTCTGCAAAATATCTTCTAAAGAACAGGTTGGGGGTTATTAAGTAGGTCCCTATAATTACTATGGCTCCACAGAGGATGGGAAAAACTCCTGAAATATAGGCAACAATGAAAATCAGTTTAAATGGGGAATTAAACCACAACTGGAAGGACACAGAAAAGCAGAGACATTCCTGTGCTGAGTGTCTTGTTAAAGGCAGTGAGTCTCAAATTTCAATAGGCCTTTTGTTTGTCCTTCTGCTATTTGTAGAAATGAGAACAAAAGAAGACTGAAGACAAGCAATGATCTGTTCTAGATTTGAATCAGAGCTAGTGCAAGCCCGGCAATGGACAGTGACTTCCCATGTGATACACAAGGTGAGAAATGCACATCAGAATTATAGCCACCTGTAAATAATATCCCTGTACAGCAGAAGTCCTTACCTAAGAGTCATTTGTAGAGACATTAGTACTTGTACAGGGCAACGGTGTGCTCATGGTGGTAAGAAATGTTTTCCTTTAACAAAGCTCTCCTACTTGCTTCATGAAAGCCTAATAGCCATATAAATTTTCAGGAAAAGTAAGGAAAAGTTAGCATTTTGCCTCTGAGCATAATACATTCTCGTTTTGAAGGAACAGTGCAAGCTGTTGCTGAGTGCATAGTGGAAGTTATTTCTGCCCACACAGTCAATGAGTTACCAGCACCCAGGTAGCAGTTGCCAGACATTGCTTTTTTCAGGATGTATGCTTTGAGTGTACAGGTAGAAATGTTAATGTTGAGAGAGTGTCAGTGGCTCAAGGAATTGAGGACAACAACTTTTCTTTTTTCTACTTCAGGTCAAAAACCTCCCTAAACAGTAGCCACCAAAGCTCTCATTGTCTAAGAAGCATTTGAGAGCATGTTTCAGAGCAGGTTTTGTGGTCCTAAATCTGCCTATGGATCCGCTATACAGAACAGCATCACAACCCGTACTGTGAAAAGGCATCCTTGACACTTTCAGAAGTCAAAAGGTGGGAAAGGTGCCAGTAGCAATGCATTCTTTGATGCCTGCAGTCAGTCTTTACGGGGCCTACCTAAGAGACAGTCTATCATGGTCCAGTGTTTGTTTTCACAAACTGTAGGCTTTCCTCTGGAAACGGTACATCCATACCTCTCAAAATGACTAAATGCACTACAAAACATATTAGAAGGCAATACAATGGCACTGTAAGTATGGATTACAGCCAAAATGTTCCAGTCAATGTATTGGAATGGACTGACTCATTGGCAAAAACCCACCACCAAGACAGTCAAGAACAAATTGTATTAAAAAAATACACATTTGCTTATGTTACTAAAAATGGTAGATTGCCAAAAGTGACTAAGAATAATTGCTTCTTTATATTTCATTCTGCCTGTGCAATGAAATTAAATTGGTCTGCTTAGTCACACTTTTTGCTTGGAGTCACTAGGCTGTTTTGCTCCCATGAAAGTCAAAGGGTTTAATACATTTTACTTTGATATGACAGCATAAGCATTTAGAAAAATAATCAGACAAAAATATCTATCCTATTTTCAACGCAGTAAAAATAAGTTCAAATGTTTTCACAGACATACAGTTTAATGAAAGGTTTTGCTTGAGAGAATATAGATTTTTGGAACATAAAGCACATCCTTGAGAGAAGTCTGTTAAGTTAGTAAGAACATCATGAAATACCCTGTGAAGGTCTACAGATGAAAGCTATTTAATTGGGTGATAATTGGCTAGTCCAATTCTCCATTAGTGATATCTGGATAAGAATCAAAATTAACGAGAAAGAATTCTTCCTTTATAGAGATTTTAAGTGATTGTAAAACTATTTAGTCCCTATTTTGAACCTGAAGAGCAAAGAGTAGGTTTGGAGACGTTAGGTAAAGTTTGCGAAGCTTGTGACCCTTTGTAGATTTATTTTTTTTTAATCATCCCATTCCCAAATTATGATTTTTTTTTTCTTTTCTCTTTTAAAACTGTTCTATTTTCACCATTGAAGGCATAGATACTGAATTAAGTAGGAAAAAGATAAGGTTTCCAAGTACTGGTTACATCTCAGAATGAATTTGAAAGAAGATAAAGCAGAGGTGTTTCTGATATTTAGTGATGAAAAAAAGATAATCTGTCCTTGACCCTTGTCCTCGAAGGATCAGTGCAGAGTCTTATTTTGATTAATTTGTGAAAGATGAATTAGGGATTGGGGGAAGGAGGACAAAGGAAAGAAGAATCCTTAATTACAATCTTAAGCAACTGTGTGCAATCATGTTTCAGGATTTTCTTGCCTGAATACATCTTATTACATTGTAACCATGCACTCAGACGCTCCATAACTTGGAGAATGAAGATTGCTTCTAGTTGCCCTCTTTAACTACTTCTTCAGGTCGCAAATGCCATAATACTGAATTGCCTCTCTCTGATTAGAAGGGTGACACTGGAAATCACATGTCTGAAAATAAAGCTAAAAGACGAGGATCACATAGCAGTCACATATTGCATTTGTTAAAATACTCATGCATGTTTGCACTTGTGTTTTCAAAGGCTACAAACAAATCCAGAAATTAAAATGATTAAAAAAAACCAAAACCAACCCTTCGTGATCTAAACTAATTATTTTGTTGGGTTTTTCTTTAAGAGGTGTCTTTATCCTCACATTACTTTATTATTGTTGACACCACACTTCATAGTATAACAGGAATGAAAATCAATTATAAATACACATTATTAGTTTGTTCATAGTATGTTGAGAATGCTTTTCTGGTAAAGCTATAAATCAAAAGACATTGGCCAAGGCTCATTTCTTACAGTTGCCCTTGGTACCATCCATTGTTCTAAAAACAGTAGGTGTTAAAAATATTTTTGTCCGCGGAAAATGTCAGTTCAGCAGCTCCGCCAACACTTGGAACTTCTGCCTTTTTTTTTGCAGGAGGCGTCCTGACTCCTGGCTGATCACGTTTCAGTTGTAGACCTCCTTCATTCTGCAGACCCAAAAAAGGCTTCAGCAGTGCTGAAATGAGGCGGAAAGTTTGTGCTGCCGCTTTCCCCGCCGGACCAAGTCCAAACAAAGCAGGTATTCATTTCCCAGAGCGGCTTCCCCGGGCAGCCCTGGGCTTGCGGGGCTGTGCGGGGACGCTGCCAGGCACCAGCCCCAGCGTGACACTGCGCCTTCTCCTCCTACCGCTGCGCAGAGCTCCAGCACGGGCACCGTCGCCTCTCTCCGTTGTTTGTTCTACGAAAGCACCTGATTTATTTATTCCATGTATATATATATATATATTTTTTTAATCCTTTCCCCTCCCCACCACCCCAGTTTAAACAGGAGCCGGGTAGGAGGGAGTGGGGAGGCGGAGGGTAGCAGGGGTGCGGTGTTTTAAGGTCCCTTGAGCAGGTCGGTGGCAGTTCTGTGCCTTGTGCTGGGAGACCCGCGCCGCGTCCTGCGACCCCAGGACCCGGAGAGGGGACCCCCAGGACCCGGAGAGGGGACCCCGGCCCGGCCAGCTCACTGCCCCACGGTCCCCAGCTTCCCCACCGCCGGCCGGGCCAGCGGGCCGGGGAAGGAGGTGTGGATTTTGCAAGTGGAATCAGGGCAGGCTGGGGAGACTGAAAGGGCAAAACTGTATAGCAGGGACCCCGCAAGTTCGGATTAGTTTTGCGACTTTGCCTTCACGCCTCGGGAGCTCAGCTGATCGCGGCTTCTAGGACAAGTTTGGGGGGTGTGGGGGTGG
>VYXH01006288.1:195256-211953 GCA_013397275.1 Burhinus bistriatus | reverse complement strand
AAGTTTCGTTGTCCCCGTGCGCGGGGGGCGGCGGGGAAGGGGCCGGCGGGGCGGTGCGGGCGGCGCGGCTGGGAACGGCGGCGGGGGGCACCGGCACCAGGTGTGGCGGGGAAACGGTGGGAAGTAAGAGCACTAGTGCTGTACGCGCGTGTGCACCTTCTGAAAAATCAGAGAACAATAGCATCTCTCTGACTCTTCGGAGAAGTCTCAGAGACAAGCAGGGAAGTGGGGTGGGGGAAGGGAGGACCACAGACCTGCAAAATACAGGTCCTGACTACCTCAGTCCTTTCTGCCAGACCAAAGCGGCTGTCTTGTTTGATCTCGGAGTCCGGCACTGATGGATGCTACAGAGGAAATTTCCTGGCCTCAGTAATCTTTTGCTGAGTTGTTTCCCAGAGCTTTCCTCCTTTTATGTCGAGGGTGTTCTAGAGTTTGCAAATGTTGAAGTGATGGGAGCTTGTTTCTTTGATTAGTATTCAGCTGGTAAGGCTAGCTCTGCAGTGCTTGGTTGTTTGATACTGACCCTTCCCCCTCCGCCCCGTCCCCCCGTCTATCCACATATCCACACACAGGCATATCCTGCTTTCTTATAATAGGTTGTGTGCACCGGTAGCAAGTGGTTTGTGATCTGGATCCTCAGCCTTCTAGTTGCTCAATGGAGGAAACGATATCCCTTTTTGAGATAAGATTTAGCCTTTATACTTGTGCTTTCAAAAGGTGAAGTAGTTCAGGTGAGCCCGGATTCTGCAAACGATGTCTTCCCTGGCAAATCGGTGGATTTAGGGAGGGATGGGAGACAGAGACTAGTGAGGTGCTCTGATTCTGGAAACTGAAATGTTGATACTTTAATCTTTTCCCATTGCAAGGATAAAATCTTGTGTTCTGATAGATAACTTCTCAAGTCAAAGCAGAGACTTGAAAGGGCAGCATATACTTTATAGTCTCTCTAACAAGACACACTGCCTTGCCATTTTTCAGCTAAAACATAGGTGATTGTACAGCTTTGCAGAAAAAAATTAAAAAAAAAAAAATTGCTTTTCCAGGACAAATAAGTAAATAAATAAAGGAGCCAAACTCTTAAGAGTGGCAGTTTCTGAGACAGTATCTCCTTGGCAGTGATGTGTGATTCCACTTTTCTACCCTCATTATATTTACTAATTGTTCCTCTGTTACATTATTTGAAGTTTGCAGGGAATTGTTACTAGTGAAAGCTAGATACTTACTCTGTTTCTGAAAAAGACAGGTCTACATAATTCCAGGTTAAGAGCCATTCAGATGGGCAAGTTAGATTAGTAGCATGACAGTTGCATAGGTAAATTAAATTTGCTTAGAATATAGCTTCTGAAGGTACAACAGGTCAACAGATAAAGATCAGTTGGGAAATGATGCTTGTTTGCTCTTAGCAACATCGTAACAGTTTTAAAGATGCAAAAGCGAAGTGAGGATGTTTAGAAATAATATGACTGTGCCTCATTAGAACTAGTTCAGTGTGTTATCATCTTTGGGGGGAAAAAACCCAAAAAACTCACTAAACAAATAAAAAAAAAACTATCTAGAGACCAAATGTGATATCCTGTTTAAAGTCCTCGTACACACTTTTCTAGCTCTCCAGCCTGCAACTACCAGGGGATCTAATCTAGACACACTTCTTTGTTAGGGTCATGAAGAAAGGCTAAGTAAGATTTAAAAAACAATTGCAATAAAATCCACAGCAAGGAGAGAAAAGCAAAGGAGCTAAAAGCTTACTCTGACAACTTTTAATGTTAAGTATGTGAAATATCTTGCGTTTGAGTACTTTATATAGATTAAAAGCTACCTGGAATATTAGGGAAATATCGAAGGTAATAATCTGAGCTACCACTCCATGTTAGAATTGCCTGTCAGTTAACGCAACTAAAACCCCAAAAATCAGTAATGTAGAGTATTTTCTTGGAAAAAGCCATTAAAGATTGCAGTTTTAATCAGCGGGCATTTCACCGTTATAATGGGAGACTTTTCTGTAATTAAAGGCTGATGTAGGTCATTAGAATTGTGTTAAGAGTCAAATGACAGCCTCACAACTCTCTTAAGTCTACTTTTATTGATTTAATAGCAAAGCACTCTTGATTATTTGTTATTGATTTAATAGCAAAGCATTCTTATCTTTCCATATAAAAGGGTAATTGTAACGCATTTGTGTAACTGCAGGTTATTCATGAATTACCCGATGAGCAGTATGGGTATAGCATCCATGCAGATTTTCGCCTATCCTTTTCATGTATAACTGTGCGTGTGCATGTTGTGTCCATATTTTTCTATGTTTCTTCAGCAGTCAGAGACTTGACTGAAGAAAATCATTATTAATGCAAAACCTTAGGTCATTCTACTCTAAGTTAAAGTCCTACTTTGCCATAAACCTGGCTAAGCCTTTTCTCAAAGGTATTCAACTCACAAATTGACTCCAACGTCCAATGACAATGGAAAATATTTTCAACTTCAAATGGTTTGCAGATGAATGTACTACTTGGGAGTCAGTTTTAGTGACAAGTTTGCTAGTAAGTTTCTGTGTACGATTTTGGCTATTGGTTTCAAGACCTGATCTGCTCAGAGGTTTATCAGTGAAGGCCTTTCCTCAGCCATCCAGTTTCCTCTAGCTTATTATGCACTTTTTTCCCTCCCCCCCCGTCCCCCCTGTATGCTTTCATGCTACTCTGGGTATTGTTTTCTTGTTGCAATAAAAATCATTAAATTCTAGCCGAGGTAGGGTGCATAAAATAGATGATGGTTATTTCAGTTCTTCTTGTCAAACCAGACTTAACTCTAAGCAATAATGCAGGAGTGCCTCCTCTGGGAATTCAGCGGTTCTGCAAGAAAGTCATACCTAGGTATTACGTGAAGTTCCTCAGCTTAAATGAGGCTGCAGAAATTGAGCTTGTGGAAATTTAAGTATTTGACTTGATTGGTCACAGGTATACAAATACTGCTAACATTTCTTTTCAATAACTGATCAAATTAGCATAAACCTTTCCAGCAACTTAGATCTATAAAACGTACCATAGCAAGGTGAAAAAACAACAAAACACTTTCACGTGGAGGAAATGATATTAAAAAAAACATATATAATCTTTTGTTTGTTAATTTTTCTTGGGGAAAAAAAGAAACCTACCAACAACTTAGCACTCTAGCCACATACGATCTTATGATCAACTGCAGAGCAGTGTGAAAGACCAAAATCTGTTGCTCGGTTTTCTTTACGCATTTTCTGAAGCCATATCATTTATTGAAGTGTGCCTAGTGTTTTTCTGTCATCTCATCAGGTCTTTTCACCTGAGTCAGAGGGTACTGGAGCCAGTTTAGTGTAACAGTGCCATATGTTTGGAGCAGTGATAGTTTTTTCCTTGATAACCAGATGCAGGCTGCAGAATGTGCACTACATTTACAGATCTCCCATGTGAATATTTAGGCCAGTTAGCGGCAGGAGGTTGTGGTCTGTAGTTGTAATGTCATCTGGCACAGGGAGTTAATAGGTTTCATTGTATTGCTTTGACTTGCAGAGCTTCATTTCATGGAAGGGTCCCCACCTCACTTGCTCCAAGGCAACTTCCTTTTTTCTTTCCTTTTTCTTTCCCTGAAAAAAGCGATAACCAGACTTTGCAATCTACACCATAATTAGACATGTTATCTTCTCTAAACCCTTTGTCTCAAGGATCACAGAGTTCCTGTGCCTGTGAAAGAGTCTCCCGTGATATTTAGGGTGTGTGACATTGAGAAGCACAGACTCATAACAAAGGGGAATTTTCTCTGCCATGGAAAGTGACACCCTTTCCAATGGGCATTGTAAAATTGAATGTCAAAACATAAATATTTTAGAGGGGGTAGTTCAGCTGTCGGGGGACTCACCTGCTGATTCCACTGTGTTTAAGGGATCATGGTTCAAGATCCAGTGGCAACAGTCACCCTCAGAACTATCTCAACACGCAGGGTCTTATTATATTGAATGACTAAAGTAGAGAAAAAAACCCAAACCCAAACATGGGATAGCTGTGCACTGTTGACCACGCCAAAGAAGGGTTTACTAGCAGGTGTTGTCTGGGCTGCACTTTCTGGGACAATGAGGTCCAGGTTTATGCAGTAGATTTTGCAATGGTATCAAAAATTGAAGCAATCTTATGAGAGAATAATGGTGGTGGGGGGGGAGAGGTGGAAAGGGAAGGCAATAGAAGTGGAAAACTCTTCAGTTGCACCTTAACTGGATACGCTGAGCTGACAGTGTGATTTTAAAAGTGAGAAATGTAATCCAGGCTGGTGGAGTTTAATGATGGAAAAGGTTTTGGATTTCCACTTCTTCCTGAAGAATTTTGCGCATTGGAATGACTTTAGGACAATAAACAGTGAAGGACAAAATTCCTTGTTGGGTTGAAGAGGTTGACAGGGAAATGATATGGCTTATAGATTAGGCTGGCACTGTGACACCAGTGGCAATGTGCGAATGGAAGTCTGTAGGAATTTGCACTTGTACTGCAAAGGTTAGGTGGTACGAAGATTATCTCAAGAGCCATCAGCGAATGGTCCTACAAGGCTAAGGAAATCTCAAGGGTAGGGAAAGAAAGCTTCTATGAGGGTATCTAGGAGACTGAAGACACGTTCTGCCAAAATCTACTGGTGCTCACTGCTCCACACAAACAGAGAGGACTAGTCTTGATGAGTTGTTTTAGAAATTGTGGAGTGAAGCAAAATATTCAGAGAGATTTTCAGTGGGTGTAAATTACCCTTAATTGCTTGCAGTGAAGGGAACTATTCCTTAAAGCTGAGGATCTTATTCATGATCTGAATGTTTTCAACAAATCAAGATTGCCCCTCAGAGACAGTGCATAATAGTGTCTTTTTGACTCTAGCAGATTGTTTTGGCAAAGTAGAGTAGTAACATTTTTCAGATTAGCAGTGTTCACCAGAACTCTTCTGCTACTCGGCTGTGGCTTAAATATAGTTTAATTTCTATAGAGCAGATGGGAGAAAATGTAAGTTTTATGGTATGTATTGAATAAGGAGGTTATTATTTTTTCAGATGTATATTCTTCAGTCTGGTGTTTTATATATCAACCAGCTATTTAAGAACACAAACATCAGACAGCAGATATTTAGTGGATATTTTTTATGTGGTTTTTTTTTTTTTTTTCTTATAGCTGTTCACACAGACAGTATTTTACTGTTCTGGTAAGGCATACAAGGCACACTACGTGCACAGTCCAGATCACATAACATACTCTTGGAATTACACACCTGTTGTTATATTTTTCATATGTGTGATTGTCAGGGCTATATGCAAAGTAAATAGGGACTACGAGCTTAGATGTGAAAGGTAGAGCCCAGTGTTTTAAATACACCAGCAGACAATTTAATGTTATTTCTAAAGCCTAAATTAGTTTTTATCTAGGCAAAGTGTGAGTGAGAAGACAATACTGCATTTGCCCCTGTTTAGGGAGGGGAGTAGTATTTTGGAGATCCAGAAACAAGATGTAAAGGTGCACTTATGTCCTAAGGTAATTAATAACATAAATTACAAGTGCAAATATTTCTCAGTTCTGTGTATCTTGAGTCCTGTTTGTGCAGAAAGCGATACTATTTTATAAAAGAGCACCTTTGAACACAAAATACAAAACAGTCGCAGGTCAGATTTGCCTTCACTTCACACTCAAGCCTGTAAACGCAGAAGACAGAGAAGGCACTGGAATCAGAGCACTGCATTCCCTCTATTGCTGTCCGTGTTAGTCATATCCACTGCTGCAAGTGCAATCCTGAACACTGAAGTTATGCCTTGATGAGGAAAAAAAACCCCAACAGCACCTTTCAGTTTTTGGTTTTATGAATGCTATGATGTTGTTTATGTGGACTTATGGATGTCATATTTCTGGACTTCACAGAACAGTTGATGTTAAAGTGCTAGTTATGCTTGGACAGAAATATAATATTATTTTTTTTAACACATAACTATAAAAATTCCATGTAAATATGTGTATTTATATCAGTAAGAAAGGTAGTGAAATGCAATTTAATAAATAGTCTTTCCTAAAACAGAAAAGATTTTTAAATACCAGACACTTCCACTTCTGCTTTGGAAAGTGTCACACTCAAAAGGCAATGTGCTGAAAGAACTATAAATAAAAATCTGAAAAAAAGGGCTCTAAGCGGAATAGGAAGACTTATCCTGAAGAAGGGGAGGAAGGAATGGAAGAGCGTTTCAGAGCAGAAAGTGCTGCCACACAGCTGAATAAAAATAATTTGAATTCTGAAGACTGTGGTGAAAGTATTTGAGAATGAGTAAATGACAACAATTTTTTTCCAGGGGGTGTGAGTATTCTGCTTTTCATCAGATTGTGCTGTCTAGCATATGGGCTGTTTTTCAGTTGGTATTTTGGGTGCGTTTTTCAGTTCTGTGCTGTGGTGTGTGGCTGGGGACCGTGGCACTCCATATGGTGGCTTTCATACTTTCCTGCAGGTGTAAAAGAAAGGATATAAGAGAACACTGTTTGAGATAAAGGTTAGAGCAATTCTAGGTTTGAAATGTCTGTTCAGAGCAAGAACAAGACATTTCAAACTGCTTAGTGGAAAGACTCTAGCATATTGTAAATGTTTTACTGACATTTCTTAAGAAAATCCATTCCGTATTTTTATCTGTGTTAAATAACAATCTGCTGCCTCTTTGAAATAAACTGACAGTTTATCAATATCAGATGTCTTTAACCTGACGTTACTTAGACACAGAGAGGGAAAGTAAAGGGTGCATAAACAGCCTCTACTACAAACAAGGTTTATCTTATTTGAACCGAGCGGTAGGAAGTGAACCTATCACCGAGGAAGCACAGCTACTCTCCTTAACGCTCATGGCAGCCCTCTCAGTAATTACTATGTCATATGGTCATGATTCACCCAAAGGGACAGATCAAAACTGAGCTATCACTAGTTGGGATTAATCATTTTCAACTATGCTTTGCTAGCGAGGATGACACCTGTGTGTTAATCCCGCCCTGAAAAGAATCTTGGTTCATGTCGGAGAGGTGTCTTTTATAACCGTAGCACCACGTTTTGGAAATCAGGGTCTTTAGGTAAGACATTGCCTATTCTTTGTTTTGCCTGTAGGGAGACACTGGATTTTCACATATGGAAGCTTTCAAATTGCTGCTGCTTAGCAAACACGCTCAGTGGGTTTGTGGTTTATCCCACCAGTCTCTAAGCAAAGCCTTTCCGGTGCAGGGCAGTACCACAGAAGGGATTACTATAAAAAGGCTTTAAATACAGCCTGTAACCAGACGAGCTTTTTATTTGTTTCATGTTTCTGCCCTCTAGGTACCTTTGGCAGCACGGTACATAGGCATTCGTCAGCTAAAAGAGCCTGACATACTGAAAACAGATATCAGAGATCGCATTTCACTAAGTTTTAATAGTAGTGGGTAGGGATACAAAGATAATCTATCTAGAGCATTTAATGTGTATGCAACTTAATGTCTGGCCTTTTTAGATTAATTAAATGTAGATAGGATGAAATCTTCTTTCTTCCATGGCTTCCCAAGTAGCAGCGGTTCACTCTGAATGAATGCCTTGTTATCTGTTTTAATTTCATCCTTATTTTCACCTTGTGTTCGGCACTTCTTAAATATTTCTCGTCTGCCTCATTGCTCACTCAGACAGGGAGGATGCCCGTTTCAGAGAGAACATTGCTTACTCGGGCTTAATGCAGGTGATTGCCCTGAAAGGCAAAGCTACGTTTGATTCTGACTGACAGAACTTATACTTTTAAAACCATTGCACTAAATACACATTTTTACTTGGCCAGAGAAGGCTCACAACTGTGAAAGGCAGAAACAAGACTTGTTTAAGTACTGAAGGTTGGGATTTTTTTGGTAAACGATTATATTGTTTTAGTGAGTTCAACCAGTTATTGAACGATCAAGATTTTGAAATAAAAATGGACAAGATACACAAAAAAGATAAAACTGTATGTGTTAGTGCGGAAAAATAATTCGTAATTAAATCAAGGTTTCACTGAAAGCACAAAATCACATGATCCTCCGATCTTTCGGAACATATTTGCATATAAGTATATAAACATGCTTCTTACCGTGCCTGACATTTGCTTTAGGAAAGTAGTAAAAATGAGTGGAGAGACTCTGAAGGCTTTTTGGCAGGTCAGATTCAGATCAGAACAAATCATAACATCTGGTATGCTGTGACTAAGAATCAATCAAATTGTTCCAATTCGTCTTATACTCTTTTATTTTACTTTTCAGTTATGTGGAAGAGAGTTAAGCTAGCATATGTCCTTGCCATTAGTGTAACTTCCTGCCTGTAGCTGGTTTGTAATTATATCATGGGAATGGCAGGTAAAGCAGGCTGTAGCAGGCAGAGGAAGAGAAATCAAACCAAATAACTGTAAATAGCTACGCTTGCCTTGATTATTTGAAAGAGAAAATTTGTACTGGGGAAACTGGTGTATTAACAGAACTGTCACGAGAAAAATTTATAGCTGTAAATAGAGATGTATCGGCAGTAATAATGCCATCCAAGGAATGCACTCTGAACTCTCCGAGACTTATTATGTAAACTCAACTGTGTTGAGGATGATGAGAAAAATATAAATAAACGTTTTTGATGTGTTATGTGAAATCTGCAAAGAATTTGCATTCTTTAAAAAAAAAAATTCTGACAACTGTTCTTGTCTTTTTCCCGGATAGGTGCCTATTGTACCATTTCTTTGGTGAAGATTATTCGGCATTGGTGACTTCTTCCAATCGACCACTCCAGAAATTATTATCTCTGGACTCCCAGCTGACACCCTGCTGGAGGCTAGAGCTACTGAGACAACTGGAATTGTGCCCGCTCTCGTCAAGGTTTTTTCTTTCACGGGGAAAAAAAAAAAAAGATGAAGTTCGGCAAAGTGGAGTTCTGCCATTTTCTGCAGATACTAGCTCTTTTCCTGTGTCTTTCTGGGATGAACCAAGCAGAGCTCTCCAGGCCCAGGTCAAAACCCTACTTTCAATCAGGGAGGACGAGAACCAAACGCAGCTGGGTGTGGAATCAATTCTTTGTGCTGGAAGAATACATGGGTACAGACCCACTCTATGTAGGAAAGGTAGGGGATTTAAACAACCTTTGGAGGGTGCAGATGCTTGCTTTTTGATGTGTTTATATCATGCAACCTGAAAATTGTAATTCTGTCAGCATGGTTGACTTAAGCCAGGATGGGACAAGGTTTCGTAGTTTGAAAAAGAAAAAATTTTAACACTTCAAAATGGTTACACATTACATTCCCGATTCTTCCTGCAATTTTCATTAAGACCTCTGCGTATTAACTATGCTTCTTTAAGTGTTTTACCACCATTGATACAAAGAAAATATTTTTACTAATGGTTTTATTTTTTTAAATAAGAATTGAGAAATATAATGGTGAATATTCTTTCGTAAGAGATAACATCTAGTCCCAGAGAATGAAAGTTCTGTGTTATGTCGTTTGCTCCCTAAAGATCCCCACTACTGAAGGCAAGAGAGAAAGAATCAGGCATCTGGGGGTGTGACAAGTAAAAAGGAGGGCATGTCTGCATTACTGCTTTGCTTTGACGTCGCCTGGCTGGCAGATTGGCACCTTGGGGGCCTCGCTGCCCTCCCTGCAGAGCACAACCTTGTGGCTTTACCTTCCCTCTGATGGGCACCAGGCCAGTGCAGAGCGAGCCCGTACATCAGGGCATCCCAAACGGCTCGTTTCGTGCGCCCGTCACTGCACGTGGAGCACACTGAGCACAGCTGTGAATCCAGGCCTTCGCTCATTCACTGCCTTGTGCTGGTGGCTAATATGCTTCCTTCAGCAATTATGAAGGAGAAAAAAAAAAAACCCAAACAAAAAACCCTCTTGTGTTTCTATGTAACATTTATGTGTAATCATCTTATTGAAAGAAAAACCCATTTTTCTATGTAATATCAGAATCAATAAATAGTGTTTCTCATTAAAATGTAGCAAATGCACAGAAAACAAGGGAGTGTCAGCTTTTAGCAAAATGGCATGCTTACAGAAAAGGAGATGAAGTAATCTGAAATCCACCGCTTCAAATATACGAGTGCAATGAATTTCAGCTTACTTAATTCATCCTACTGAGACAAAAACCTTGATGTTTGTGTTAATGCAGTTAAGCACTTAGAATTTAATCATGCCAACTGAATAATCAAGTTAAATAGGGAAGTGCTCTTGTGATTATGGCTATGGTTGTGTTTAGGCGCTTTTCTGAACTGGGGCTGGTACTTTGCACAATTGAGCCCTTAAGAAAGATGTGCTAGAATCAGAAATACCATCTCTTATTACAGCAGTCCTGAAGATTTTTGTTAAGTTCTAGGTTAGGTAGCAGTTTCCTTTCTGATGCCATGCAGCTGCTGCTTGGCTTTGTAAGTTTTGTCTTTTAGGCAAATTTGTTCTCAGGATAGAGCTTCTCTTGTGCCTCTGGAAAATGGCATATTTGGCATTCTTACTGGGTGATAAAAAGGGAAGTGTGGCTTACAAATTAGAATTTCTCTCCTGGAAAAAAAAGTGTCTTTAAATACTGACTGAAGACTGCTTTTGATCTGTAGCGATTCTCATATTCATTCAATTGCTATATTATGGCCAAAGATGCTGTAGTAGCGCTAGAGTACATGATATTTGCATGTATGTGGTTATTTTTAGCTTTGCAGTCTGCTCTTTCCTGTCCTTTACAGGAGTCCTAGCATTCATAAGCAGATATCTTCTGAAAAGCAAACCTTTTTTCCTGAAACAGTCTGTGCCCAGCCTGCTTTTGCATCAGCAGTAGGAACTGTTGGCTCAAGAACTCACATTTGTACCAGCAATTCATTTTGTAGGAAAAGCAGATAAAAATTTGCACTTGCAAAAGGAAGCCCATCTTCCTGGAAAGAGAGCCCTTGCTGAGCATCTTATAAGATAAGACGTGCCCAGTTCCTAACCTTCTCACTGGAGAGGCTTTTTACTGTGTGGTTCCTGAGGTGCAATCATGACCGAAGCTGCATTCCCATGCAGGGGAGCAAAGAGGTGAAGAAGTGATTTTCTTTCTGTATGTTAACATATTATGTGTAGCACTACTCTGAAGTGAGCAGCAGTCATCTTTTTCCCCTTCTCCCCTTAAAAATATTGCCGTTCTTGTTTCAAATCCTTTGCAGGCAGGTAGGTATTGAGAAGACCGAGATTTGGATAGGAAGGTTGGTGTTGTTGGGGGGTTTTTCGGTGTTTTGGGTTACGGTGTTTTTTTTTTTTTTCTTTTTTTCTTTCCCTTTGGTGAGGAAGCTACTGCAAGCAAAGAGGTGGCATAACTCACTTCTCTCATCAAATGAAGTGGAAGCAGCAACCAGACTCTGCGTCATGTTCTGCAGAGTGCTCTGCTCCTGGGGAGGTCAGTCCTGCACTGCCTTACATTCAGGATGCTTTGCAGGGTGCCAATCTTAACTGCACATCCAGGAACGGGGAACCTTCCTCCAGATTTTAAAGGCTGTGAGATAAAAATGCTTCAGAAACACTCAGGCAAATGGAGATGCAGTAGGGAATATTTTCTCCCCACCACTATTCAGTTTTACAAAGCCCTAGGCAATTCTTTTTAGAAGGCAGCATTCAGAGAACGTTAGGGTTACACCACAAATTGTTCACGAGTCATGAAAAACCAATGTTAATTCCATGTTCAGCATTAACTCTGTCCTCCTGGGTGTGTGCATTCTGACACTTTAATTACACGATCGCGCAGGGTAAAATCATATTCTTTTTAAATAATGCAGCAGGATTCCTGTTCACCTCAGTAAGACAAGTCTTTCACTTAAAATAATTTTTCAGTGTTTTCATGTTTGTTTAACAAGACTTTGGATCCGTACCTGAGGTATATTGCAGCCTTCTTTTTTGCATCCTTGACATCCAATTATTGGCAGAATGTTTTGTTTGTTTGTTTTTTTAAGAAAATGTATTTATTTTCTTGAGGCAGCAGGCGCCTATTTCTTGCATCACTCTAGAGAAATCTCTGGAGGAGTTCCATTAGTTTTACACTAATAGCAGTCAGAGGTGACTGAGGATTTTTGCTTTTTTTTTTTTTTTTTTTTTTTAATGTAGGTCTTTCCTCTCCGTAGTATGAATTTTAATCATCTTGGATTCAATCCTGAGTAATTCTGAGTGCCTCTTGGGAGGTGCTTAACATGTAATCAGATTGTGGACTGAACCATACACAATTTCTTTCTGTCTGTCAGCACAGCATATGTTATGTTCACTTAAAGGACTGAAGCATTTAACTATTTAGCCCATTTACCTGTTCAGATAGGCACTGTTATCTTCCAGACATGCCATGTAGCAGATGAGACAGTTAACTATGATGCTAATTTAGCTAGAAGCATAGGTGGCTTCTGTTTTCCAGAAAATGTTTACTATTGCTTGGTAATATGTTTTGTGAAATGCCTTACTCTGTATTTTCCATATAAATGACTTTAATGGAATCTATTTGGGCATAAAAATAATAGTACAGAGCAGTTTTAAATGATTCAACACATAAGCACCTAAAATTAGGAAAAAGTGCATGCTATTATACTGAATATTTGAAGAGCTGTATACAATCTTGTAATTAAAGTTTATATGGGTACACATTGGCAAAAAGGGGTGTAGTTGAAGTAGAACTTTAAAATTCCATTTTTATCTTTTTTAGTTTTGTTACATAACTATCAGACATCCAGAGTTTGATTTTGTTTATGGTGAGGGTTTTTTTTGGTTGCTGTTGGGAGTTTTTGGGTTTTTTTTATTTCATTTTACGTTTTCTGCTGCAGGAGTGTCAGTCTCCACAAAAGCATTATAATGACACAAAGTCTCAGGCAGTAATCATTTAATTTTTCTTGTTAAAAAAATAAAAAAAAATAAATCAAAAGAAGCCACAAATAAACCTGAAGAAGTGAAACAAGACTGTGATCCAAACCAAAGCTCGTTTTCCAAAGTGTCTGAATTTAGGTATGTTTGAAGACAGGGACAGTTTCGAGCTCTTGCTGAGTTCAACTCTTTTTCTTATTTTTTTTTTTAATTTTATTTTTTTTTTTACCCTGAAACCTCCCTAAGATAGATAGGACTGAAAATAAAAGAGCAAAAGACATAGGCTTGATTGAGCACAAACCCTAGAAGTTGATATTTAACTTTGAGAGGCTCACTGGTACTTCTCGAAAATAATACTTGGAACTTGTAAGGTGCTCTGCATGTAGTTGTTACTTATAATGTATGGGGAAGGAAAGCATAAATCTAACCTGCGTATTCTAGATGGTAGAATCAAGAAAAAAAGATTAAATGAGTGGACTAAGAGCATGTAGTTTGTCAGAGCTCACAATCATTGCCTTCCAATTCCATTTTACCTGCCTCTGTTTTTCTTCTATTTTAAGATAAAAAGGCTTGTCGGATTCAATTTTCAGACATGGACCAAAGTGCATAAAAGCTAATATTTGCATTATTGTTTTCTGGAGTAGTACAGGGAATGAAGCATTAAAAAAAGTGCAGTGAACTTCAACATTTCCTAGAAAAATGGTGCATTTAAGAGAATTTACAGGTTTATGTCAAGGCAGGGTGGGGAAAAGGCTTTTCATGCAGCAAAATAACAAGAAGTGTGTGTTATTGTCAGCACAGAGTGGACTGTTTTTTGCATTCTCATCATTTTAGAGGGAAGGAGGCTGGACAGGGAAGGATACTGGATTTTTCTGTTTGTTTTTTGTTTTTCAAAGGTGTTGGTGAATGTGTCAATAAGGTGACAGAATTATTCATGTCTGATACTTATCTGTGGGTGAACTTATATCAAGCCATACAGATGCAGTCAGAAGTAGGGCTGTTTTTGTAGATCATAGCCTGACACTTCCAGATGCGGCTGATGACTTTTTGACTGACTTGGATAATAAGTGTCGTTGCTAAAATACTTTAACGTGATGAGTACCATGGAAGTGTTGGCCAGTCATTCACACTCAGACTGATACACGGAAATATCAGCTGCTGAGAAACTGAGGGAACATCATCTGTGATGAAAGAGCTGAGAATCTCTGAATAGAAGTTAGCCCCAATAGCTTCTCATCTCTCTAGAAACTCCACTACAGAAGTTTTAGTGACACTTTGGGAAATGGAGAGGTGATGATGTGAAATTACAAAGGCTAAATACAGATAAAAGAGACTAGGCTGCCTCATTTGCAGATAACAGCAGGAGGTGGGTTGGGGGCTATTCCCTGGAGGACTCTGTCCTTCCTGCTGCCTCTGGAGGCAACTCATGGGGACCTGCACTCTCTGCCCAGCCACAACCTGGGGTCTCACCCCTTCTCACCCCTCCAAGTGTCCTGCACAGGATAAATGTTCTTGTCTGATCTGCAAGTAAGCTCCCAGCTGAGAGTAGTTACAGCTCTGTGCAGATTTTATTTTTTTTTTTATCCTCCTCCCCGCCCCCCTCAAAAGTACTTTTGGGGAAAAAAAAACAAACAAACCCAACCCAAAACAACGATTCTTCATCTGTCTTTGTGGACACTATGTGGAAAACAAAGATGGCATAATAATTCACAGAGAAACTTCCCCTTTGTAATATTTTTTGCTCCTTTTCTATTTATGTTACCTTTACTTTTAGCATAATTTTTGAAGCACTGTTGTTTTATATACTCCCAAAAGGCCATTTATGAAAGTGAAAAAGCAAATCTGCTATATTTCTGTGATTTATCCATCTCAGGAACTCTTTGTTGTTCTATGCTTTGAAAATTGATAACAGTTGACCTTTCAAGTAAAATGGGACATGCCATTCCTGTCAATGTTTTTCTACCACAAGTGCTGCAAATGAAACAAATGAACAGACAAAATAGTCAAGTCCTGCTTACCTGCTTTGTGGATTGAATAGGTCTTGGTGAATGGATGCTTCAACTGTGCAACTGTGCTATGAATTTACCATCTCAGCTCGTACCACGCTTTTCTTCACTGGATAGTCACTCTGGGCTTTGTGTTATTCCATGCTTTACTTTATTTGGATTACCCCAAATAATTGCAAGCTGACTGACAATCTGAATGTTTCCTACTTAGCATGCAGGGCTAAAGCGTCTCTGGGGAGAATGGTGAGATTAAGGCACACAGGAAGAATTATCCAAAGGGATAACCTAAAATCTACTGTGTTTTCCTGGTTGATTTCATTAGCCTGCACAGCTATAGTGTAATTTCCTCTTTCCCTCTTTATAGGAAGTCGTCTTCTCACATAGCTGAATGGATACAGAAATGAGTTTTATGCTGGGGATTTAAAGTGATGACAATTTCACAAGCTCAAGCACTAAAAGACAATTTGTATGTAATTTCATTATTAGAAGTGATAATGGAGTTGAGAGACTTATGGTTGGATACTGAACCAGAACATGCAGCTTTTTGATCTTTTAGTATAATATAGAACATTGATCCTTAACATGTGGCATTACAGAAGAGGAAGGTTAGTGAAGGTGATGACAACATCCGTAAATTAAGTAGCCCTCATCGCAGCTTTTTATTCAATGGCACAGCTATGTTATTTATATAATCCTGTAATACCAGTTCTGTGTTTCAGTAGACTAATAGGGTCTACCTGCGGTGCTCTGCTCTGAATTTCTTTTGGGCATTATTTAAAACTATATTTTATGGGTCTCTGGCAAAATAGAAAAATGAATAAAAGCTAATTTTGCAACGATATGTAGATGCAAGTCTCCTGTATGCTTGGCTGGTTGTCAGAAAATGCTTTCTTTTCATGAGAGCATGAGATTTACAGTTTTGATGTCAGTCAAGTTCATGCTGTTTCAGCTGACTTTTTTAGCCATATTCTGACATTTCTTCTCTTTCATCTGCTGAGCTTGTTCTTAGTCCTCTAGTTCATGCTATTGTTTGTCACTCAATATCCAGTTTTACCTCCATCCTCCAGTCTCACAGTTGTGTATTAATGATGTTGGAAATCCACCGCTATAGGACGAGGGTTACCAAGAGTGGTATTTTCATTATTCTAGGGCTAAGGAAGTCCAGTCATGAACCAAATTCTCCATGTGCTAGGCATAGCGCAAGCAAACACAACCTGTGTCCTAAGGCAGTGGTCTTGTAAGATAAGAGGCAATAGTGGGTTAAGAAGCAACTCCAGAATCCAGAGTAATATGAAGACATTAGTCAATATCTCAAAAATAGCTTGAGAACAATAGTTAACTATTGTTCTTTGCTATGAAGATAGAATATTTGTTCTAAAGACGAGAATCATGCAACATTTAAACATTATGAACAGATAACAGGGAGTTCTTTCCTGCCTTTATTTTCCATCCTTTATGGATGACAAGGTAGTTGAAATTCGTAAGTGCAGATCTATTTGATATCTGTGTTAGTACAAGGCTACTTCTTCTTTCAGGCCAGTGAGGATAAACGATATTTTTCCACTGCTTTCAAAAGATCAAACTGCATATGCTTTAAAGTTTTACATCTTGTAGCCTGCTATTACGCTACCTTTTCCATGTTGTCTTTTTCTTATACCTGTACTGTTAGACGTAAGTGTCTGTCTACAGATCCATTGGGCATTCATTCCATGTATTTAGTATTTTCCATGTGCCACGGTCTAAAAGTGCTGCCAGGACTATTGCTGCCTTGTCACAATTCTTCTGCTGAATTTCTTCTTTGCTCTACACTATTGTTGTGCTGGGTTTTTTTTGGGTGTTTTTTTTTTTGC
>VYXH01006288.1:129208-195161 GCA_013397275.1 Burhinus bistriatus | reverse complement strand
TTTTTTTTTTTTTTTTTTAAATTTTTCCTTCCCTCTTCTAATTGTTTTTTTTTTTTTTTTTTTTTTTTTTTTTTTTTTTTTTTTACTGAGTAATCACTTCATAAAATAGTACCTGTGTACCCATGTCAGTTTTTTGGTGCTCTCCCAGTTAAGGGGAGTACTTGGGACAACATACTTAGAGATCCTGAAAAAAATCAAGGAATGGTTCCTTCATGTCCTATAAGTTGGCTTTTACATAAATATACTCGTGATAAGTGCTGGAAAATCTGTGCAGTAGAATTTTTTTCTCTTAGCATTATGCATTTCCTTGGAAGAAGTGCCTGAGCTAAGTGCTAGTGGTGGAAGTGTTGAGAGAAGAAAGAAGTTAATACACTAGGTTGCTCACTTCCTTCAGAATAACTGTTAGCTACCTTATGCTACCAGTGTCTTCTTTGTCACTTTTGCACCGGAAGAGGCACTTACTGTCACGTAAATTAGAGACAAGTATCTCTTAGAAAAAGCAGTGGAGTCTATGCTCTTAGGAGAACCCTCACTCTCTTCCATCTGTCCAAACCATGAATACCAGCCTACACCATGAGCATAAATTTGAGAAGGTCATAATGTCTAATCTCTCATAGCTTCAAGGCTCTAAGAAGGAGGATCAGCCAGTTGAAAATAGAGCATTTTTTTGTTTACATGGTATTAAAAATATGTTGTCAACATCTAACTATAGATCACTTGACCCCAATCTATAAATGGATACCACCTTAATCTTCCCAGGCTAAGTGTAAATTTAGACAATGGAGAAGTTTTATTGACAACAGAAGAACATGAAAAGGTGCTGATCACCAAAATTAATAAATACGTTCATAAAATTATACAATATATTTACCATGAATTCTTGCAGATGTTTTTGACTTAGCTAAAAAATTACTGCCATTAATAGTTCCTTCCATATTCAAGTATTTGCTGATGCTACAGCCCTGTGCTGTTGCAAAAGGAATATTGTTATTTATGTGGGTGTAAAACATGTATTACAGTAGTAGTACTCTATAAACCATAAACAATATAGCGAAGAATAAACATTATTTTATCTTTCAGACAAATAGGAATACCAAGACGAATATAGCTCTTTTGCATATAGTAGTTCATGCAAAAGTATTCATGTACAAGAAAATGCAAAGTATGCCTTACTGACTCAGTCTTAGGCTCTCTTTTTCAGAATGCTCCCCTGGGAGAAGAAGGTAGCTCTAAACATTCGAGAAGAAGGCAAAAACTTCTTAGTATGTGTTGTTTATTATGTTACGCTCTTCATAGAGTAACTGAAGATTTAATTCTGAATCTTGAGATCAGTTTTATCAACTCTAGTAGATGATTTGAGAATATTAATTTCAGAATACAACTATTTAACCGTTTTAAAATTAAATTTTTAACTGACATTTTATTCTGTAAGTTAGTAAAAGAGGAATATTGAGGACTGACTGACAACAGAAAGCAACATATTCCACATTTTGACAGTGAAAAAAATAGTACCTTCCTTTCACATAGTCATATAGTACTGTTAGAGCACTGAAAGCCTGCTTTATGGGGTTTCATATGGGTGAATAAGGTATATGTTGAGAACAGCTAAGGGCAGTTCAACGTAATGTTCTGCCTACACCACAGGAAATTCTTTGGCCCTCTCTGAGTAGAAAGAAATAAATTTAATATCATTTTCCAGGTGATACAAGGAGGTTTTACTGCATGAATCCCACAAAATATTACCATAGTCATAATGTCCCATTTAGTTTTCCTGTTTCTGTAAATCATGAGAAATTACCTTGTGGACTATAGAAACATGCAATTTTGTTGCTGTGGAGTCCCTGTGAGAAGAATTGAGCCCACAAAGTTATTTGCCATTTGAAATGCTTCCAAAATATGGAAAATCTGGTACTTGGATACGTGTGTAAGGAAGATAAGCTGCTTAAACATTTCATACTGAGGTACCAAAGTGTAACCCTGCTGACTAGGCAATCAAACAATTCATTTTCCTTACAAGGTAGGCAGGTGCAGTATTAGGCGAAGTTTAGCTTGTTATTCTGTAACAATGAAAAGTTTTCAGACACAGTTGGGAAAAGCAGATGGTCATTTCTTAAATTTCCATAATCATGGTACAAATGCAATGCCATAAATTAGCAAAATACTTAACTTGTCTTTCTTATACAATTTACACACATTATATGGGCAGAGTTAGCATTTATGAAAGTACGTGGCCTATTTTTGTGTTTCTTTTTTAACTTGCAGGGCTATAATGTTACGTAGCATTTATATTAAAAACTGTTAAATAATTCCTTTTGCTCCTGGATATTCATGATCTTCATGTACATGTAGACTGTTGTCCTCACTCATCTTTTACCCTTTACCACTTAACTGTTGCTTAGCTAAGCAATACGTATTTCACACTTTTTAAAAGTTTTCCTCATTAGGCAGCATTGCAGTCCGCTATTCATCTTTACTGGTTTTTTTATTCATTCCCTCTATTACTCCAATATCTTCCTGACAATAAACAGCCATGAACAAAAGCAATCTATTATACCTTCCACTGAACAGGAAATAAGCCAAGTGAAACCGTTATTTCCTGTCTCATTGTATGATTCAAATTGCAAGATTCATGTTTGTTTCTTTCTTTGCAAGCTCATCTACTACTACTCTGAGGATCTTAAAGCCTTATTGCTTTTCC
This sequence comes from Burhinus bistriatus, assembly GCA_013397275.1. Taxonomy (NCBI): domain Eukaryota; kingdom Metazoa; phylum Chordata; class Aves; order Charadriiformes; family Burhinidae; genus Burhinus; species Burhinus bistriatus. The sequence continues at coordinate 192,463 of VYXH01006288.1, read as the reverse complement.
GTTTTACTTTTTCTGCTGAGTCGAGTGTACTCCTGAGTGTGTATCAATCCCTCTTTAAAAACTTGGAGAGCAAAGGAAATAACAGTTGTTTAAAAAGTTGTTTCAATTTATCTGATTTTACTGATAAACTAAATGAAGCCATGTCAAAGGATGTTTTATAGAGGAAATCAGCAGGAATTGGAGTGATAGCAGTGATGGAGTGCATGCATAAAGGCATGCATATATCTATAGGAAATAATGGAGGTACCTTACATTGAGGAATAATTCTCACTATTACTGACGCATTTATTCAATTCAGATTTGTCTTAAGATTGAAAGAAAATGTAAATATTCTAGTCTTAATGATTTTAGTACAGGAAAAAAAAGATTGAAAAAGTTTAAGAGAAGAAAAGGCACCCCAGAGAGTGTGAGAATGCAAGGCTCATGATGAAGCAATATGCTATGTTTTTCTCACTCCAGGGCCTGATGTAAATCTGAAAAGAACATACCAAAGCAATCAATGAAAAGATTAGTTTAGATTAAGGTGTAACAATCATATGTATAGGTCTTGATTTCCTTTGCTCTTTGCTAAGGATGCTATATGCATGTATATGGGGCGTGTATATGGGACGTGTATATGGGGCGTGTATATGTGTTGGTTTAAGTCACATCAGTCCACCACACAGGGGTTCTAGAAAGAAGGTCTTTTAGGTACCAGTGTTAGTTGACTTGGTTATGTTAACACAGATGGGAAAGGAGAGCAGCTAGCCAGAGATTCAGTAGCACTCAGGTCTGAGAAATGTGCAGGATAGTTGGTCTGTTAACTAGCAGATGTAGTTGAAAGGGACAAAGAGGTAAGTAAAGCTCATTTGTTATCGAAAGAGGAAGATGCTGTGTACAGTGAGGTAATTTGTAATACAAGACAGCAGCAAAATCAAATCTCATCACGACAAAAACTAGTAGAAAAGTGATTTTATGTTTCTTTTCTGGGAACAGGGAAGCAACGGATAGAAAAGGAAAGATGTAAATATTTCTTATAAAAAACTACTGGAAAGCACTAGAGATTTCAGAATTTGACCCAAATAACCCTAAAATGTGAGCAACATGATGCCAAACAACATAGGACAAGAAACAAAAGCCTTCCATCCATAGAGATTCCAAGAACTACTGGGTCAAGCTGGAGTGTGGATAAGCAAAAAAGCAACTTGCAGATCTCGATAAGTCCAAGCAAGTCTGAGCTCTCAGCGGATGGACAGAAGGATGCAAATATGTGCAGCTACCAGGCCATCAGCTGGGTCATGTCCAGACTGTGTCCAAATTAAGAGCTGAAAATCAAAAGGATTAATGCTCTGGTCTACCACTAAGGAAAGCAGCCCGTGTCTTACAAAGTAGATTTGCGTTTGGAGTTAAGGGGATGAAATAATGACACTTATGGGTTTTCCAGGTCTTTCAGAAACTCACTAGACATCTTTCCTTCTAGACTGGTATTTTGACATTCGTCATTCCATGCGTCTGTGTTTCCTTCAATCTATTTACAGCCTACATGAGAATTTTTTCCTGCAGATTAATTTCAATGTCCCATCAAGAATAGATTTTGTTTCATACTATGTAAGCCACGGTATCACATTCAACAATTTCCCTTTATCTGTTATTTTAGTAAGTAGAGCTGGGTAGAAAACGATGGTCTATTCTGCCAGTCTTTCCAGAATGTTGGGTTGTTTTTTTTTTTCCTCAGTTTTATTTCTAGAAGCACAAAATTAAATCAATGACTGCTTTTTCACATGGGATGATGCAGACTGAGGGCCCAGGTGCTTTGTCTTGCTTCCAAAATATCTGCCAAGCAGGCAATGAGGTTACGAGGAAGGCAGAAAGATTAAGATGTCCACCTTGATGACAGATCCTTCTGATACCTTTAGAGATATAAGGCTCTGTATCAGCAGACTGCACTAAAAATACAAGATGTTTACCTTTGCTTCTGAAATAATTTTGTCTTCTGTGTATTAGATACAGTGGCCCACCTTCCAGTTCTGACCATTTCATGCTTGCTTTGTACTACCTTTAAACTGCAAAGACCAATTTGGAACACAGTTTCGGACTGTAGCAGGATGAGCTAACAGGTTGTGGATCAGATTCAATTCTCTGGAAAATTACTTTGTAAGGTAATTAGCAAGATACAGAGGGAAACATGCTGCAGCTTAGCCATCAAGGTCAGAAGATTTAAGTTTATGACAGGGAACAAACTGATCAGCAATATCGCAAGTGTTCCTGAAGTCAAACACTCTTGCACCTGTAAACGACGTTTACTGATAACAGAACTCCAACAGAACCTGTACAAGTGGCACTGTAGAGAATAATGGGGTGAAACCAGATCTTTCTTTCCCATAATTACTTGGATCTGTTGGAAATATAAATACAACTGATTAATATTACATCAGCAATAAAATAAGATAGATTTTCTTAAACTCTAAACCACTATGATATTATTTAATAATGTTTGGCAGAGGATAACATTATTTTATGAATGATGTTTTGGAAGGCAAAGCAAGAGTTGTTCAGTTCTTTGTACTCCTGCAGTTGTGTGTCTCATTAATCAACAGACCCTTCCTGATATTTTGCTGTAAAGTTGGGTCAAGGAAAAAATTCAATACTGTTAATTTTTTTACCTCAACTGAAGGTTTAAATGCCTTCAGGGTGGAGTGTGGTACTGTCAGAAGAAGCAGCAGGTTGCCACATGGAAAAGGCAGCTCAGGGCCATGAGTCTTCACATTGGCTTAGAAACCCTGGGTGTCTTTACTAAATACAATGTGATGGTCTAATATGTGTCTGACTGTTTACAGAGTAGCAGAAAATTTGCTCTTAAAAGTGACTGTATAAAATTATACTTGGTTACTCAGTAGATGAATTGTATATGAGAGTCACACCTGCCTGTTCTGGTGATAATTTTTTTTCTACTTATTGCTATTAGTCCTGCTGAGCTAACGCAGCTGAGAGACAGCAAATTGCATTCTATTATTTCTTGAGTGTCATCCACAGATGTGTTTGTTATGTTCCACTGACTTACACCTGCACAACCCAGTTGTAAGCTCTGGGACCATACATTTTTACAATGAGAACAGAATCTTAAGATAGCAGGGGTTTTACTTACTTATGTAACCGGAGGCATAATTCATCCCCTGGAAAGACAGAGCTTGTCTTTACAAGACTCAGCCAAGGTTGCAATACAAACAGTTTACATATGACTTGTCCACTGAGTCTATTTGAAATGCAAGTCGCAGGAAGGCATTGCTGGTTTTGTACTACCACTTTTCAGCATATAGTACATTAATAGAAAGCCTGTTTACCATCTTAATGCCTTTTTTATGATCTTATTGGTTTACTTGGTTAATTCAGTTTGTTCTTTGCCAGTTAACGTTGAATTCACTAGATTTGCTATTGAACAACTACTATCCTTCCACTTGTACCGTTACTTTTGTGTATATATGAACACAACAACATGGCCCTATTACTGAACTGACATGCTTTCTCTTTGATAAAAATTGGAGAATTTAATAGTGCATTTTCGTTCCTTTATTCTCTTATATAGCCATTGTTTTTGTCTTCCAGTCTTCTACCTGTTTTAAAACTAGCTTAAGAGCCGACTGAAGGGTATTCCTTACCTCGTGCTGTCATAAGCACTGACCAGCAGTGTTTGATCACTTCTGTGAACAACATGCTTTAGTGTTTCTCACGTATTCTTCACTGAAAACAAATTAAAAACCCCCATAACAATGTTTTTGCCTTCTCGTAAAATTTATTGAGTAGCTATGAATAGAGATTAATGGAGAAAACAAAAGAGGAAGAAGCAATAAAAAGGATGTATGTAGGAAAACATAAGCCAATACTAGCAAACCACAAATTCCCAGAAGAGCAGAAGATCTGTGGGACCATTAGGAGGACAAAAGATTCACCACTTAGGAATGAGAGGAACAGAATGTGATTGAAGAAACACAACGACCTTTGAGATGTATGTAAAGTAGAGACAGGTGGGAAATATAAATTCCAGCTGTGAATTACAAGTGAGAAGATTAAGTAGAATTTTCCATTCACTTCAGAAAGTTTGATTTTAATGATATTTGAAATTCGTACATCCTTGATCTTCATTAGTTTGACTGATCTCCTTGTGGCTTTTCTTTGCAGAAGCTTTTATTTATTTGTGTTATTTGCTTTTAAAAGTTATATTTTTTTTGGTGGTATCTACTAATGTACAAGGCTCAGAACTTTATGAATGAGACTATAATTAATTATTTGTTTTCCCTTTAAAATATAGGAACAGAACCTCAATGAATGGAAATTGCACTCTCCTTCCAGTGCACAGAGGTGTGCTGATTTACACCAAGCAGTATAGAACTTCCCTAAGGGATATTTAGCACAGTTTGTTAAATTAAGTGATCATTCTAATGGACCACACAGAAGGTGTGAGACAAAAGTGAAAATGCCTTGAGTATAAAGTTCTGAACATTACAACTGGTGACAGAAGGCCAATCAATGAGACAGTAATCCTATAAAAATACAGAAAGATCAGATTGCTTGTTGAATTAGAATTGCTTTAATATGGATGCATGCAAGGGGATAGCAAAGGAGCTGGAAACTTTCCATCTGCTTTGTATACAAAGTGATTAGATTGTGATCACTTAGTCCAAAAGGATAGAAATGATGCACAGTTCTGCCAGGATGAGACATGCAAATTAGATCAATTAAGCTTCAAGAGTACTCAGACAATCTGGTAGAGAAGTTTACATGCTGTGTCAAGTGAAACTTAGCAAAGATCAGTCTTGAATGCTGGGGGCAAGTATTATAGTGATTTAAACTCTAATCTCCAAGAGCAATTCATTGTTCTCGGATTCGGTTATAAAACCGATCAGATACTATAATAAAACAATCAGATGCTATAATAAAAGATCCCTTTAGGAGATGTTTGATGGTATACACAAGAAGTATGACAGACAAATTAGTAAGAGTCATCTGAGTTGAAACATTTGAGGTAGACGAGAGTAAATTCAGATGACGGATCTTGTTTGCAGTTAATGGAATACACGATACTGATAACTCCTGTGCTTTTATGTTGACCACAATGCTTCAGAAGCAGGGAGTGTTCGCATAAGGAACTCGTGTACTCTGTTTTTACTGAACCAGAGCTCACTCAGAAGGGGAACAGTGTGAAAATGATCGTTAGATAAGACTGCTCTAATTTCATCAGGGACCATCTAAGAATTTGAATTATGTATCCTATGCAATGTCTTTCATAATGGCAAAAGGACACGTTGTTTCAATAATCAGAGAGGTCTTTACGTAAATCAAAAGTTCTCAATATATGTGAAGTACTGGAACCTTCAGAAATGAGTTTCCGAAAGAAGACTTTGAACATTTTGAATAGAATCCAGATGGCTTTCAGAATTAGAAACAGGTCTGCACAATTTGAATTTTAATGTAGATTCAGCAAGTATACAAGACCAATGTAAAGTAACACCTACCATTTCAGTATTTCCTCATCACTTGTTTATCAATGGCACATAAATTGATTGTATTGCCAGCATTTAATGGCAGTGAGTAAGAAAAACATCAAGAATGTGTTCTGGTGAAAACACAAAGAACAGATGAAAAAATCCTGGGTCGGCATCAGCATTGTACATGGCAAAAATCTATGGCATTTTTCTGAAAAATGATGGGTGAATTTCAATTTTAATCCATTAATATCTTCTCTTATCATTTGAAATGTCAAAATATGATTTAAGGAAACAAGGTGTAATGACTGCATAGGAATTTGATGAGATTGTCTTTATTAAACACTTATCATACTCACCAAAAGAGAAAAAGACACCAGGAGAGCACTGTCCTTTACATACAGCTGTTAAAATCCATCTAAGCTGGAAAGCTTTACAATTAACCTAGTATTGTTCATGTTAAGACAGTTTGTTATGGTTTTGAAGTACTAATGCATTATCCTCCCCCTCAAATGTTTTATGAAAAATAGCACAAAACATGGGCATTAAAAGCACGTCTTCCCCAGCCTTTAATCCTATGGAGTAAAAATGCCTATCAGAATGTGAATTACTATCTTGAGATCAGTCTGGTTATATCAGAAAGCCCTGGCAGACCTGTAAATTCGAATGGTTAAAAAAAAAAAGTTAAGAGGAAATCAAACCTTTTAAAGTATTTATTCACAAAGGATCACTTTAAATGATCTGAACAGTTTAAAGTAGATTTTCAAACGTCCATATTTACTGTGCATACCCTACTTCAGCTTGTTCTGAATACTGAACAGCTACAGTGTGAATTTATGTAATGGAATCACTTAAGCTTTCAATTCTGCTTCTTACAATTAGTCTATGTGATGCACACTGCTGTTCATTAAAGCACCCTTCTTTTGCACAGGGATTAAGGCTCTATTTCAGAAAGGCGCTTAGGCATATGCTTAGTACCAACTTTCATGAGCATTAAGCAAGTCCTGCCGTACTGGATAAGGATGATTTCCTAACTTAAAGGATTCTAAACTAGAGATTTAATTTGACATAGCATAGTGTTAAATTTCCCTACTCTTTGGAGTAAATTTTGAACAATGGGGTGTTAATTAACTAGCCAGTATATATGGATGGATGGATATGTATTTTAGAATCACTTTTGGGTAAAAATCAATGTGATAAACCACCTTCAGTGAAATACACAAGAGCAGGGGAAAAAAAGAAAAAAAAAAAAAAGTTTTCCTATAGCCTAATGAAAAAAGAAACACTTATTCGTCATTCAGTGTTTTACCTTTAGTGAACTGCAGTGTTAGTAATCGGTCATAGTAGTTAATAGAAAGCACTACAGAAATGTTAGGGTGTTTCATCAAGCCAGACTGAAAAAGAGATTCTAAATGAAATGTAAACACATTGACAACAGTAACTTGTGTCTTAAGCTAAGAAGTTAACCAAGGGATTGTTCTGCTCTTTTGTCGTGGTTTGAAGTGAACTCATTCTAAGACACAAGTGTCTACAGGAAGGTATCTAATACTGCACTTTATTTGGTCATGCATTGGTTTTTCATGTTATATTGTCATACTAGCAATGAAACTATTATGCTTTGCTATAGATTTTCATTGCTGCACTTTTCATATGAAATAATTTACTCATTAAAAAGTTATAGTAAAATTTTACATTCAAAATCCTCTGTTCTTTCTTTATTTCCTTGACCCACTGTCAGCTCTGAGCAGTTATGACTCTCCCAACATACCTTCCCAGGGACTAATTATGTGTGATATAGGCATTGTGTCAAATTCTTAATTTTGCACTTTAAATCCAGGAGTGGTCCCATTGATCTTAGTGGGAATACTGATGGGATTAGCTTTGTGGAAATGCTTTGAGAAATATCTGTGTGTTGATTGTAAATCTTTCAGGAAAGTCAACACTAAGTATTGCATTTATCCAAACATATAAAACTTTATAAAGAAAGATAACAGGAATTTAATTTTTAAGAAGCAAACAGCAATAACAAATGCTGATGCCCTGACATGTATATTATCATTTATATATGTTAAAAACTGAGATGTAAACCAACATGTTAATTCTTTTTTTTGACAGTTTCATAAATTTTATTTAACAAGTCCTTAACCGTTTTCAGGGAATTATGGGTTAGTGTGGCTGTGGACCCAGTTAATTACATTTTTTCTGTACTGTAAATCTTTCACCATTAAAATGATCAGATCATGCTGTCTTCTGTAGTTCAGTACTTTATAAGCTTCTACAGACACAATTAGTCACAGTAATTACTTCAGCTGCTTTACAGTTACATATTTTACCATTGCCTTCTAGTCTGTCAGGGTTTCAGCACTTCCCACTAACACACAAGGTAAGAGTACAAGTGGATTTTTAGTGGCATTAAACTTTCAAGAGCAAATGAAATTTGAGGAACTGATACAACATAAAACCAAAGCAAAAACAACAGAAAAAGGCTCTACACCCTCCGGGTATCTATTCCTTGGTACTAATGTTCTTTGGAAGCAGGTTCCTATGAGAAAAATCATTATCAACCAAGCAACGCTGCAAGCTATTTTGGATAGTTGAAGCAGAAACAGGATAATCACTCTAAACTATAGATCAGTAGTTTGACAAAAAAGAGATGATACAGGAGGTATAATTTCCACTCTAAAATAAAGACATTCAGTATAAGCACATATCTTATCTCAGAAAAGACTTTAATACTAAATGAATTTTTTGTTTGTAAATTTGGTATTATTGATACGGTAGTCAAAAAAGAAGTGTGTATGGTTATTTTTCCCACTCAGTGCTATTACAGATAATTCTTTAGATTACAGAGTTAGATATGAAAAAATAGATCCTCTAATATGCTCTCATATTCCGTGGTTGAAATCTTAGGCCTGAACTATCACGGCTAAGTAGAAAAAGCAATATGAGAGAAACAACTTTCCAATCAGCATATTTGTATTCTTTTCTCTTATTTCTGTTTTCAAGAACAGGGACAAAGTAGAAGCATTCATTTTGCATTATTGTAAGTATATAAATTCTGCTATTGTTTTTTTTGTTTCATCTCCCCCCTTTCCACCTTTCCTGTGCCACAAGGCAAAGTGCATTCACACATTCTCTGGTCATCTGAAAAAAAAAAAGGCTTAAAAATCATAAATAATTGATAAAAAGATTAATTTTTTTTTACAATGCACAGTTGTATAAAAACAGAATATATTCATATAACTGTAAAGACATATGTATTTATGTATATATACTTGTATGTATTTTGTTCAAGAAAAGTGTGTGCTCAAGAAACAGCTCTCTACTGTATGTACGCTAATATTGTGCAAGCAGAGATTGTTTCTCGTGTAGTGGGGAAATAATTTGAGAAGAAGAATGAGTGAAGTTTCTTGAAGGCTCTGTTTCTGTTAGGTGCTACACGTGCATAAACTTTTCAAGCCCATGGACGTCTGCTAGCCCAGAGATATTCTTCTATGAAGCATACTAGGCCTTTGGTATTTATTTGCCGTGCTACATTTTTTAAGCCTGATCTCTCTCATAGAAACTATATATGGGGAATGCAGGGAAAGAGCATCCTCACACAATTTTATTACACTGCTGAAATAGAGAGTAGTGACTTTAAGAGAATTTTGTCTTACAGCTTCAGTGATTCTTGGCAACAAAATAAATCAAATCACTGGACCAGTAAATACGGTGCTTTAGTATATAACAGCAAGTAGTATGGTGCATTATGAATAGATATGGATCATGTGAAAATACTATTGGTACGTACAGAAAAGAACTTAGTCCCTTTCCTGGAGAATAAGTAATTGCAGACACCCAAATACAGCTGGTAAGAATAAACATTCAGGAATTCGTAAATAGATTTTTACTTTAGTAGTATTTTCACATGACTTAATTGTTTTAGGCACTTGTATAAACGAGGTTTGAGTCATTGGTTTCTTTAATCAAAAATTAAATCTATTTGAGTGAAAACAGGAGCAGTTTTTATATGGTAAGTCAGATAGCAAATCCACTCCTCTATGGCTTGGTTTGTCAGTGATGCAGTTTTGTTACTGAAACACTCAGAAGAGTACTCCAAGGAATAAATACTGTAGGACTGAGAGTGGTTTGGGAAAAAAACAAACCAAATCCAAGCTGATTATTGAACAGGTCTGTAAGGATTCCAAAGTGTGTATTGTTCACAAACACTGTGGTCTGTTTCCCCATTCTAAATTCTAGCAAGATAATTTCTGAAGAGCTTGAAGCGTGTGTGTGAGGGGAAAGCAGGTCTCTTTTTTCCATTCCTCTTCTGAATGTGTTATGTTGCCTGCAGGCTCTTGGTGGTGCTACAATACAGTATTGCTGTCCCTCCACCCCCCAACAAATATTATGCAATTAGTACGTGATGATGCACAGTATACAGATGGCTTTTACCTCCCAAAGCTGCCAAACTGTCTTTTTAAGAGTGTGAATGACAAATAGTCATTTTGGAGAGTGACATGTCGTGATGATGGCCCATTAAAACTCCTCAAGAATACTCAGCCGGCTACATATGCCCACTCAGCTCCATCTACAGCAGCAGCTGCTTCTGAGTTCCTCCTGTAGCTGCACTAATCTTAATGGGCTGGCTGCACAATTCCCCATCGCCACAGGGCATTTCGTGTTCTTATTAAAACTTCGAGGGGAGAAGGCACAGATTTGTGCGTGCAGCATCTACAGGGCTTGGAAAAGAAGGAGGCAGAATAAGGAAATGTACATGTGTGTGTGTGCGCATGCATGTGCATATGTATATATACATACATACACTTAAATGTATGCATACGCTGTATATAGATACAATCACTATATCACTGTCTATATAAAGATCTAAATTATATAAGTACACACACAGAGTAAGAACACTATAGACACAACTGAGTGTTATTAAGAGAAAAAATGTCATAAAAATGTGACATAGTTGCTCTTATCACATCCAGTTTTCAGTATTTCCTATTAATTATTCAACTCACTAGCCTTTAGATGACAGTATCTCTTATTCCTGGAGGAACCTTTCATCTGAACTTTGTCTTTCACTTAGAAGCCTTGAGGGCTTACTTAGATACTAACTGGAATGTTATGAAATGTAAGTTTTAGAATTTTGGTACTTCTGTTTTGAATTTTGTTTGAACAATAACGACCAACTGAAGAAGTTTCACTGTTCCCTCTCCCGTTTCACCCCCCTTTTTCAAAAGGCTGGCAAAATTAAATATTCACTTCACTTCATGTGGCTGAGGTGATAAGGTTATTATCCTCCTGGAGCACTGATCAGTCACTTACGAGTATAAGGGCTATATATTTGTCACTAAACTCTTCTACCAACATTTCTGAACCTTTTACTGGGGAAACGACATGGGGGAAGGAGGGGATAGTAAAGCTTAACTGCTTATTCCAAGTTTGATCATAGGAGAGAATAAGTCTGAGCAAATTAATAAAAAATCTTACTATTTTAATTTCTTGGGCACAGAAACATACATTCTGTAACAGCAAAAAAAGTTCAGAAACTACATTAATGGTGGAAGTAAGGATTTTTTTTTTTAAAAAAAAGATGCCTAGGTCATTCAGAACAAGCTGTCAGTTATGCTACTTTCCCTGTCCATCAGTCATGTTTCTTATGTTTGCTTCTCTGGTTCCAGCACTTTAAAATCAATAACAATTTAAATTGCACCATCTTTTTTTTTCTTTTTCCCCTCCAGAGTAGACTTTTTTTGTGAACTTGGAGTACTAGTAATACACACCCTCAGTAAAATGACACCTGACCAGATTCAGATTATTAGACTTTTTAGTTTCTGTTGCATTAAACATGAAAAGGCATGAAAAGAAGGTGCTGGCAAAGTTATACAGCTTTACGCTCAAATACTGTTCTTGCCTAACACTGATCAGTCACTGAAGGCCAGGCCCACTTACTACTTCAGCATTTTCTTTCATTGTACTTTTTTATTTTTCCTTGCTGTTTTCTCTCATTTCAGCTTGTCATTCTTCCTTTTGCCTGTCTCCTTTTGTCTTCCTCTTGTCCCATCTCCTCTGCCTTATCACATTCATTTGAAGTCTTTCATCAGTCTGTTTCCCATTCCATTTCTCTCCTGGTCCTTCAGACCTGTCCATGTTTTCACTCAATTTGTTTTTTTGGGTTTGTGTATTTTTTTAACTTTTTTTTTTTTAACCTCAGTTTCCTCTCTTCCCTCTTTATCCGTCTTATTTATTTTCTCTCTTATCCTATGCTTTCTTAACCATGCACCTGCATGAATACCTTGAGTGTATGTGGAGCTTTGTTCTCACTGGCTTTATATACAGTGTTGAATATGAAGATCTCAGAGGTCAAAATACACCAGATGACATATAATTTGCCTGCAGGAGGGCTGTAAAGGACATGCTGTGGGATGACACAGCTGGTACTCCCAAAGGGATGTGCCCTAGTTTTACCTTGAATGTGAAATGAGCTCATGTAATAAGTAACCTCTCATTATCTCATTGCCTCTGTGGTGATCCTGGGTAGATAAGTTGGCTTGTGGTCATTCATAGGACTCTAGTATTACCCATAGCAAGATGAAAGATTCGGAGACAGTCTGACTTCAGGCAGCCTATAAAGACAGTGCTGGATGTAAAGAGATTTCAGGAATGTCTTGGACCTCGGTTGTCTCAGCAGCTCTTAGGTCTTTGGTCAACTCTGAGCACTCTAGACACAATTTGGGGGTTTGTAGATCAACACAGAACAAAAGTCTTGTCTAGGCTGACTGGGTTTTGAGCAAGCCTGTCACCAGCTGCTTGTGTTAGATAAATATAATGTGATAATACTGTGGTCTATAGCATGGGACCTTTTTGTATTCCCACATGACTCTCTGCACTTGCCTAACAGGGAGAAAGTCTGGAGGCAACAAAACAGTGCGTGAAATTGCTAGTATGTCAAGTGGCAAATTGTGCCACTGTGGCACAGTTGTCTATATGCTGGTTCCCAACTATACTGACAACATTGCTGAGACAAGGAAACTCTGGCAGCATTACAAGTGTATTCCTTCTTTTCAAACTCTAATTAAAAATGTTAGGGTTTTGGGCACAGACATTTATATTGACCTGATCTCTTGTCCTCAGTATTATCTGTTACGCTGAAAGCACAGAACATAGAGCAGAGTATTTCTTTCTGACCCCAGGCTTGTACTATAGTTTTACATAAATTAATAAAACCAAAAGCAAACAAAAGCCCTCCAGGAGCTCCTTTATCACTTTCTCAATGTTTCTTGGAAAAAAGACTTTTATAAGAAAATCATTACCTGCTGAATAATACTCTCACCAGTGTCTGGGTTTGAAGTCAATTCTATGAATCACAAGCCTTTGCTGACATCAATAAAATGCTGAGGAATCTGTTTCTGTCCCACATGACTTCTGTAATGAGACTGAAAAGGAAATTAAAAAAGATGTCGTAAGCTGTTGATTTTGAAATATGGTTACACTTTACAAGGGTGAGAGTTTCATAGCTCCCTCTGAGACCAACAATTGTATTAGTAACTAATGTGTTTGTGAGGCCCTTAAACATTGCAGAAATGTTATCTGTGCACATCAGTTTTTACTTAAATGTTAACTCCATTGTCTATGCTGAATTTTAAATATGAGTTGTTACTTGCATTGTAATTGTTCCAAATCTGCAACTTTGAACCCTTAGTTATCCTGATAGTTAATAAATATAGTGTTACATCTAAAAAAGAAGAAAAAAAGATCTGGTACTTTATGAGTCATCACAATTCAAAACACTTACCAGCAGTGACAATCTGAGACGAAAAAGAATTTCAAAACCTTCTAGGTGCAACCACAGTAAATACTGAACCCAAGAACAGAAGTTTTAAGAACCTGGCTGTTGTGATGAGCAAGATTTAATAGAAATAGCCAAATTAAGTCTTTGTTTCAAATCACCTGCTTTCTTTCATCTTCTGGCAATTATGTGTTTAACCTGTATACACCCAACAAGTTCCCTTTTTAAGTCTTCCGAAAAAGCAGGGAAGGGGACATGTTGTACATGAAGACAAGAGCATCTTCCTCCCACAATCAATTCTCAGTTGTTTTGTGATAGTAAGTTGTGGTTATAAAATGGACAAGAAGCCTGGTCCTGGGTCTGTGTTTTCTTCCTTTTGTCCTTTTTTGCTTCCTAGTTCCTCCTTGCTTTTAGTGAGAAGACAGGAATAAAGCTGCAGTTGCATCTGTTCCATATCACAAAGAGCTATGGATGCCTGCACAGTCAGGAGGAGGCAATCTTCATTCCTCTCCTCCCTTTCTTGTTACTTTCACAGTGAGAAACAATGGGTGCAGGCAAGGTAACTCCTCCTTGAGAAAACTTTTCAGTTGTTCTGCAAATGAGTGCACATTTCTTATGGTCTCAGGGAGCTATGGAGCTAGGTTATACCGAAGCATCTCCTGTTTGCTCTGTCTATCTCTTTCTGACCATTACCTCTGTGATCCTGCTGGTGCTGAAAACCCAGCAGCACCTCATGTTCTCCCTGTGCTTTTCTTCTTCACCCAGAATCCATAAACTCTGAAATGAAACACTAGCCATGCTGCCACAGGGAGGAACAACTGCAAAGATAGACCTTTGGGGAAGAAAAAACAGAGAAGAGAGGCATATGAACATTGCACCTGCTTTAAGGGAGCCTGAACTGAAAATCAGAGAAATAGTAAACCTCTCATTCAGACCTCAAACAGATCAGTGGTCGCCAGATAAACTGCTTTTAATGCAGTGCAGTATCTCTGCTTACGGATAAAAATAAACGTCCTTCTCTATTGAAAACACTGCATTAGCATACTTTAATGGCAAGTGATGCAAAATAACGTCATCTTTAGTTGTACAGATCTGTATCTACAAATACACAAAATCCAGAAACTATTGAGTCTTAGGGATCTTGAAGGAAATGTACTATTTAGGTTTCCCTCGAACAATCATCATCCTAAGGGTCCACATAAATATAAATGCATTAAGCAAGACCGTATACTAAGCTATATTGCTGCAGGGCCAAAAAATGTGAAGACAAAATTGCATTCATTAAAGGAGTTAGGGTAATTGTGCCTTCGTTACTGGGTGAAGCTGTTTCCTTCTCTCACACATATCCAAACAAGCATTTTCTAAAACTACGAGGAGCTTTAGGAGCTGAACTATAGAAGATATGAGTGCCCTCTTTTTAGGTTGAGTTCAGAGACAGTAGAGGGCACCCAGTAAATTATCTTCTAAAAAAAAGAAAAAAAAAGTGCACTTCTTATACACACTGGCCCTCTCTGCCTCCACAAGGCTTGTGTGAAATTTTTCATTAGATTTGTTCACTCTCTGCTAACTTTCCTGGAACTCCTGTTAAAAATGCATCATCTCTCTGCAGAAGCTTGTCATTTCCCTTTTCTGTTCTCATGTACTCTTTCTTGTACATGGTGTAATGCAGGGAACACCCAACACCAAAACTCTTAAAATCTTCAGGTTAAATGTATCTAGAACGTAACAAAGAAGCAATAGGATCAGGATATAATAGTTGGATCATGAATCTTATACTGGAAATAGGGTTACTTGAAAGCCAAGGCAAACTGGAGAGTACCCATCACGGATATTGCATGGAGGTGGCTGTGGATGAAATGAATTAGAAATATGCAACCACCTTTACCTATAACATTCCGCTTTCAGAAAACAGAGGGAGGAATTTTACTTAAAATATTTATTGCAAACTAATTCTGAAAGAAGATTTGTCTGGGATGTTCCAGAATGGGATCAGATGACATTTACTCAGTGAATCCTTGAATCCTCCATGTCTCTTGAAACAACAGTTTGAAACTGCCTTTGTCTTGATCCTCTCTGCTTCTAAAGTCATAGTCTCCGTGTGCAACTACAGGCTGAGCTGCAGTTCTGTCTTCTACATGAGTGTCTCTGTAGAAAGTGGGAGGAGTGACAGACAAGCTAGTAGACAGCACTGACATAGACGCTTTCTGGGGCCTTCCTGTGAAGTACAACTGTCCTGAGCACTGATATCATTCTATATAATTGTTGCCAAATTAATCACAAGAACAAATAAAAGTCACAGGTCTCATTCTTAAACCATAATTCTTCTCTAAAAAAGGAGGAAAAAACCAAACGAAACCAAACTAAAAAACCTGCACAAACCAACACCAACAGTAAAAAGAACATGCAAAGTGTTTTCTAAAGCCAACATTATAAGAAAAATAATACTTCTCACTTTCTAGGATGTTAAACTAAATAGCTGGAAGTACAGGTAGTTTGAAGTCACATTTGGTAGTAGCAGAGCTGTAAATATGGTAGAGGACTGCTGCATTCAAAAATTTTGTTCTTAGTTACAATTCACTGATACCTCTACATTAATGACTTTGAAGATCACTGTTGGAAGGATTATATTGGGTCGAACAGGAATAAAGGTGATCTGAAAACTGTACCAAACATACAACTCAATTCTGTCAGCCTAGTTTATTTTTGCATTGTTCTCTTGTATTGTGCTTTTAAGTTATCTCAGATTGACACTAAAATACACATAAAAATGTTGAAAAAATTCTTTAGAGTGCTTTACACAGAACTGATTGTACTATAGTCCCAAAGATAAGTTAAATCTCGAGCTATATCACCTTTCTGGGGCTAAGCAGGTAGAGAATAGTGCTTTACTAACTTGAGCATGGGCCAGAATTGTTTCTTAAAGGCTTAGTAGAACAAAGTTTTAATAAAAGATATAAAGAAGTTTGCTCTCCCAGAGCCTCAACCTTGGAGTAACAAAGGTCATTGCTAATCACTGTACTAATCCGTACGGTAGCAGTTTTCTACCAAGGCATCGCTCCAAAAAGTGGCTTCTGTTCAGCATTTCACTCCAGGGCACCAGCCACTGTAGTGTAATCCATGAGGAGATTTATGGACCTCGGAGTGGGACTCCTTAAAAATCAGTGTGTTAATCAATGAGCCACTGAGTGAGCAAAAGGGAAATGCTGAACCTACAGAATTTCTTCTTTCTCTGGGCTGTGAAAGCCTTACTCAGTGCCTCTTTGAGGATTTACACTTCTGGCCTCTCCCCTGAAGGTCTCTTTCCTTTCAAAACACTACTATAAAGTTATTCAGGATAGGGCTGGATCTAAATACAAGGTGAAAGGGAGGCTGTGCAGCCCTGCAGCATGAGACCCAGTGCTACACCCCATGAGAGAGCGCTATGTTGCTCTCAGCAAGTTGAGACATGGAATCCCTTCCCTTCTCTGCCTGAAGACATCTACTTGCACATCTTTAACATTCAGAAAACTGCTCTACCTGATAGACTGCTGGGTGTGCTGGTGTCACCTGCTTTTCTCTCGTCCAACACACCCTTAACTATACCACAACAAGTGGAGTAACTTTTACAGGGAGAATGGGAGAGTCTCAGCCACCACAGAAAGGCCAGTGCTCTGCTAGAATACGGGATATGGAGAAAACTGAACCGCTTCAAGAAGGCAAAGATATTGAATCTTTCTATCCCGTAACTTCAGTTCTTGGGTAATGTGATGCTCAGCATTTCAGTCTAGACTCTAGGATTCTGGCTATGTAGGGGAACTCACACAACGCCTCTGTAGCACATAGGAGACTTATGCACCCTGAAGTAGGCCTTAGAAAAAGAAAAGGAGGGGGGGGGAGGTAAAACAAAATCAGACACAAGCCAGACATATTCTTACTTGTACAGGCCACTGCTCGTTGCAGGGAAGATGGGTACTTCTTCCAGCGAAGTTTGAAAAACTAGCAAGAGCCCCAGCTGTCAGATTTATGAGATGAACAGAGGTATGGTTTATTGAATAAACCTCCAGCCATTAGGGCTGAGGAATGTGCAGTGCTGCAGATCTTGAAAGAGGCTGGATGTAAGATACATTTTACCTTGATCTGCTTACAGTGTCAGCATTGACTATTCCTGAGTGTGCAGAGAAGTAGGACTTTAAATGTTCAGGGAACTCTACCAAAGAAATCTCAAGCTTGTTTAGGTAACTCAGGAGTTAGGTAGCAGCAGGATGAGGATAAGCCGTATTTTGAAATAATGTAGCTAATCTGATTTAGATACCTTACTTCTGTTTTTTGATCCAGTCCAAAGCTCAGACTCTATTTCTGTCTTAAAAGAGAGAGGGAGTGCACTGTAAGTGCATAAGATATCCAGACAGTGCATGTGAAATAATGTGTAAGAAATAGGCAGCATTTTACCCAGCTGTAAAAATTCAAAACTGATCACGAATACTTCCCTGCTGAAATAGGAAAAGGCTTTGCAGCTGTGCTAAGTTATGCCTGAGATAGCAATTTTCTGCATGTATTCTGGAAGTGATTACTATCTCAGTGATACTCCCAGCTGAGAGAAAAAGAATTAGTGGAGAAAATCATGATGATGATGACAGTAGGGTTACCTCCAAAGTCAACATGACATGAAGTTAGGAAAGGTACAAAGCAGATAAGAGACATAAAGAGTCTGAACACCTTTAACATTGTCCTTGGCTGTTTACAAGTAATAATCCACTTTTTTAAAAAGTGAGCAAGTACTTTGAATTTTACTTATGTTCTTTTCAACCGTACCATATTAAATGTATCATGGGTGTGTGTTGCTTCAATGTGATATCCAGATCAATTATATTTCTGATAGAAGTTTGAAAAGTATATGAGAATTGTTTGAGTCTGTGTTCTGTAACAGGAAGGTGAGACTCAGTAGACACAGAAAAGCTGCAAAACCTGTAGAATCTTGTTCTGTAGCTTAAAATAGCTTGTGTGATGAGGAAGAAAGTTTCTTTCTGTAAATCTGTCTTCCAATTCAAATGGAAGATACATTTGGACCTACTGGGGTACATTTGTTCTGAGCATGCTACAAGTAGTCCCCAGGAAACTACACCTGACTTTCCATACTCTGTAGTTCAGGCAGTGCTAGGACACTTTTTGGTCTTTCTCAGGCTCTGCATTTTTCTGAAATTAGATACTGGAAAACAAGGTATGGAAGTGAAGTTACTGGCCCATCAGATAATAGTGAGCAATCTATCAACCAGTCCATTTTAATCAATTTGATATGTTTTACTGCTCTACACAGTAAACACTGAGGAAATCAGTGTGTTGTTTCCCATACACGCACAGGAGCAAACACATACTGACATTAAGTTTATAGTTATATTTGGTTGAAGTCTCACCCTTCAGTACTATAATAAGCTGAAACCAACAATGTAGTTAAATACAGGTAGGAATAAAGTCACGGTTATAGTCATATGTGTGCATGTGTGTATGTGCGTGGCTATGTAAAACTCTGGTATGAGAAGACCGTAAGACTATATCAAATGCATTTGAAAATGAGATTGTTTGCAGGAAATAATGAAATTACCTTGCTCAAAAGAGCAAGCTGACAGATTCTAATGGTCTTTCACATGCTGTGCACGGTAAACATTCAGATTATCTTTCCAAGAACAATAAAATTTCAGGTACTACTGCTCGACATAAGAATTATTTTTACATATCTCCATGCCACTGACTCTTTTGTAAGTTAATCTCATCTCTCATCAATTTTTCACCAGCTTCACTCTGATGTTGATAAAGGAGATGGTTCCATCAAATACATCTTGTCAGGCGAAGGGGCAAGTTCCATTTTCATTATTGATGAGAACACGGGGGATATTCATGCTACAAAGAGGCTGGATCGAGAAGAGCAGGCCTACTACACACTCCGAGCACAAGCACTAGATAGGCTGACTAATAAACCTGTGGAACCAGAATCTGAGTTCGTCATTAAGATTCAGGACATCAATGACAATGAGCCAAAATTTCTGGATGGTCCTTATACTGCTGGAGTTCCCGAGATGTCTCCTGTGGGTAAGTGCAAAATACACTGTTGGTGTTGTGGGAAATTTGTTCCTATTGCCTTTTTAAAATTTTCATTATTTTTTACTGTATCGCACTAAGCTACTTAATTATCTATGAGGCACCTGCAACAGTTAGATATTTCAAGGCTTAACTGGAAATAACATGCTAGATTATGTATTTACCCTTTCAAAAATGTTGTGAAACTCAAATAGGTATGTAGGGATTCAGATAAGCATTTTATGGTGTATTTCTCATTCCAGTGCCCAGAGGCTTTGTTTTATAATTCTCATTAACAATAATAAGTTTCACACCTATGTTATGGCACTCAGAGGTGATAACATATTATTTTGTTCAGATAAAGTCCATTCTTAAAAAACTCTTCAAACGTCTGCAAGTGTATAGCATAATTTTTTTTGTAAATGTTGCATATATCGGTAACAGTTTACGGTATGTCTTTTCTAATACTGAAATCCAGCTCTCTGGGAAATATACACAAGCAGCGGGGACTGGGGTACAGCTTGAGATAGTTTCAAAATTCCAGTGGAATCAGAGAAGAATGCCTTTTAGAGGCTTCAGACCCTCTGTTGGAAAGAAGAAACGTTAATTTTTCCTGAGTTTGAATTAGGGAAGAATTTCAACATCGAATCTACTATCTCTTCACTTTAAAGAGACCAAATACTCATCTGTTGTCAGGTGCCACTGTTCCTTTGAAAGCTGACTGATTCAGACCAGATAGGAGTTTGGCCTGGAGACATTTTGGTAAATTTTACTTTAACCTGAAATTATAAATGCAAGCATGAAGCTAAAAAACCCAGAAGAACTTAATCTACTTCAATGGAAATACATGTATAGGAAGTCTCACTTCAGGTTAAGAGACTTATATGGTGACTGAAGTCTAGATTTTCTTTGCTTGACTGATTTTAAACCCTATTAAAATTTGATACACTTACAGTAAGACTGCCCATATAGAATTTACTAGAGTTTCCTCAACACCATCTCCTGTGTTTTTTGGAGGTCAAAAAATACCTCTAAATTAGAGAGAGAAAAAGAATCTTTCCTGCCTAAGTGCCCTGCAGCAATCGTTAGTCAACATTGCTTTTATATTTGAAACTCAGCTTAGGAGCCAAAAAGAGTCAAGTAAAACATTGTTAATGATTTTTCTACTTATTTATTTTACTAAGCAGTGAGCATAGACACTCTTTCTCATTTGATACTTGGGATTTTTTCGTTGTCACTGAAACACTATGTAGATAGCTGAAGAGGCAATAGTAGCACTGGAAAGAAAGATGGACACCACAGCTTTTGAGGAGCAGCAGGGAAGAGATGAATCGTGATACATTGCTGAGAACTTTTTACTGCTGCACTTTGGAAAACAGAGATAATCTAAGATTGTAAAAGCTAAATATTCATCACTTCCAAAATATGTTCTGTAAAAAATATATTTTTTTAAAAAAATTGGAGTTTCATTTTAGAATTAGATTATTTAAGTGAGCTGTAGCATGCAGCAATGATTAGATTTTTGCACCTTTGTCTTGTGCAGTATCTCTACATTTCGCTTTTGCATGAGTTACTTCTGTCTTGTCCTGTGCTGGCATATTGACATATGGACATCTACTACATGTATATGAGGTTTACCTACACACACAAATCCATGCCTCTACCCCTCACCCATGCTCCATTTGTTCCAAAAATGTGTTAGGAATCAATCTGTGGGGAGTACACAGTATGCAGTGGAGAACATAAGGACTATTTTTCAAAATGAGCTCCTTTTGCCTATTTTCTTCAATCTGTACCACATAAATGACTGAAATTCTCTCCTACATGGACTGCAACACCAAATGCATATTCAAATTAGGTGGAATACAGTGCAAAATTATTAGCTGAGACTTCTACACTCTCTAGCATTTGTGTTGACTAAGGGCAGTCTAATCTTCATGAGCTTCCTGAAACTGTACATTTTAAATACCTTCATGGTTTGTATCACACAACTACTGAATACTGCATTGTTACTGAATTAAGGATTACCATGAAATGTCTGTGTGGCAGTTGTCTTACATAGTCACATTGAGTCATAGTTAATTCATATAACAGTTTTTAATTAATCACCTAGAGCATTCATGAAATAGTAAGGAGAAACAAAGTATCTCTCTCCTATTTTGTTTAAAATTATATCCATGACAAGGATTTTTAATTGGATATTACACAAAATGAAAGAGATCACAGGTTTATAAACCCAAATTAACTACAAAGCTAGGAGAACTATAACCTTTAACCTAAAGGGTGGTTATGCAAGTATAATAATTGTGTATTTTATTTGACAAATATTTTAGGACTTTATCTAAGGCTAATTGAAGTCAATCTTTTCTGTAATTTGAAATGACTTCAGGTCAGGTTCAAATTATATTCGGGTCAGGCCCAATTATATTGATTATCCTGGATAGGATAAATCTCTTGATGGCTTGTAAATCTATTCATAGTGAAAACCTCAAAGATATGACTTATCTGAAAATCATATCTGTTTTTTTTTTTTTTTAAAGTATGTGTCTTACTTAAAAAATGTAGCAGTATTATATTTCAAGCAAAAAGATTGCGAATTATAGTTAAAAGAGTGTTAAAAGGCTATTAAAAGCATGTTCCTGTGATGTTGACCAAAAAAATATCTGCTGTGCGATACAGATCTTTTGGCTTATAGGCAAGGGAACTGGATATAAAAATTCCAATACCCAACATAGTTTTGGTTTTGTTTAATTTTCTCTACTCTCCAGATGTATCAACAGCTTTGCTTGTTACCCAACACATGAAATATCTTTCTTTCCACATTTATTATTTCTGATTGAGATGGATAGAAACATTTAAGTCCTATACCAAAGGAAAAAAAAAACAAACAAAAAACACAGGCAAAAAAAAGTGCTTTGTGTCATGCTTAAATCTTTGGTACAAGTGAGTAGTGGGTTTTGAGAGTCTGAATGAAGAGAGAGTGTCTCTCTCCAGTCATAAGCCCCCTCTGCTTCACTTTATCTGACCTTGCTGCTGGGCTGGGACCAGTCTTGGGCTTTGTCCCCAAATGAAGGCAACTTATTGAGGCTGTGGGAGGAGAGGAAGGAGGTGAAGAGGGTACAACCTGTCTCCAGGTGCTGTCTCTTCCCCTTCACGCTCCTGGAGGGGAGAGGCTGTGGAGGCACTGCTGCATCAGCTCTGGGTGAGGGCCAGTGGCAGAAGCACAGAAATACCAGATGGTATGGAGCAGAACCAAGCCAGGCTATTGCATGTAAGGATTAGGTAGGTATTATGGATAACTTGATAGTAAAGGTGTTCAATATTTCTAGTAGCAGCTGATACCACGTAGAAATGTGATGCCGTCATGGAGTTGTTTTGTGTATTATACATTACATGTCATTAATTGATATCAGTCAATGTCTTTAATTACTCACAGCCTTTAAAGGTCTGTTTTTAATTTATTAATGTGGCTGCAATTCATTTGATAAAGGTTTGTACAGTTTCAAAAATAAGGATTTGTTAAGTTCATCTAGTTTTAGAAACTAATTTTCCCTTAAATTATTTCACCAACATTAAAAACAGAAGTCACACAAGCACCTCTCATACAAACTCATCTGAAAATTTTGGTAAAATACCAAATATGTTCCTAGCAAGCTTTTTAAAAAGTTCTGTGCAAAGATTTGCAAGGCAATGAACTCCGAGATTTAAAAAGGATTTGAAGGATCTCCAACTCAAAATAAACTTCAGTAACCAGTTTACATGTTGGAAACATTGCTGAATGTTGACTTGGGTAAATTACAGTACAAATAAAGTTTTAAATTTAAGATCCTCTCTGCAAAAACTCCTCCCTTCCTTTTACCTTAATATCAGAACTTAAATACGTCAAGTTCTCAGATTACTACTTAAAGGTTAGGTTAAAAATGATAGCTTAAATGTTCTGAAAAAACCCAGAAATCTGTGCCAGCTACACAAAATTCAGTGTGTTATTAGCTACTATCAATAAAGAAATGTATGGAACTCTCTTTGATTAGCAGCACAGATTTTCCCTCAGTATTTGCTGCAATTGCTGAAGAAGTTTATGAAGTTGCTACATGTAGAATTCATTTTAATGAACTGATATTCAAACTTCGTTACAAAGGCTTAATTGTAGAGAAAAATAATTGTAGAGGAATCCATATGAGAGAGCTAAAGACTTCTTTCAGTAAATACCCCCTATGTATTTTTTCAACTCGTACCAGATACACAAACTGCAAGAAACATTTAAAGTTGTAGTTGTGAAGCTACAGGTTGTAACAAGTTACTAGTGAAAGTTTGAGGTAGAGTTAGTGTCCTGTTTACACCTGCAGTCTAGGGCTCTGAACAAGCCTATCACAAGTAAGATTTTTCTGGGACTCTCATTTTGTTGGATGGAGTGAAGGTGTGGTGCTGTTTGTTTGTTGACTGTCCGCGGTTACCTGTAAGTCCTAATTTTGGATGCATGTATGACAAGCTGACTGCCTGTGTTAAGAGGTAGGGCAAAGTGTTCAGGAATAAAAGGAAGGCATAATTTCAGTGCAGGAACACAAATTCTCCTTTTGTAATATGATGTAGTTGGAACTACGATGCAAATATCCATTTTTCCTCGACCTATACATTTATTGACTATCCATGAGTATCCATAGAGCTTTACTGGTTACATTCTTTTTAAAGGAAAACAGGCATATGAATTTGACATCAATCTATTGGAAGAAAAATTAGGACAGGTCTGTGTTACAATGATCGTCCTTTGAAGGAATTCCTATTCTTCAAGAGAAATCTGCTTCCTCTGGGAAAATCTCTGGAAATCTTCGCATACTGATCTTTGCATGTGTTATGTTTCCTTGGAACTGATTTCCTACATGTAGGACTTTTCACATAGTTAGCATACCTTATGTTAGCTTGCATATTCTTTTGAAAAAATGTCTCGTGAAGAAATCTCCCTCTTGGCATGGGTCTTCTGGAGGCTCAAAGTTTTTGTGTGCAACTGGTAAAGAAATAATGACAGTAGCAGTTGTTTTAAAAGTTCTTTCCTCCATGAGGTTTGAGAGAAGTTGATTAGCGCAAAGGGACTAGAAAAGTATCATTGTTTTTTAGTTGCCGATTACACTCCAGTGGGATGAGTGCATCAAGATTTGGCGTTAGAGTTTCTACGTAAAATAAAACTTTTCTAAAGGATCTATGCAGTTTAGGAGAGAGCCAATTAGATTCAGATACTGACTTTATTCATCTCACGGAATGTAGAGGGTTTGTTTGCTACATCAATAGATTTTTACAGCAAACAAGCACTTCTAAGCTTGCAGGATTTCCAAAATGTCTGTGTTGAGGTTGCAGAGCCTGTAATTTCTTTGATCTTGTATTGGTCTGGAGTCCTTGAAAGCAACAAGAGCAAGGAGCAAAGATGTAGCTGTGTGTGAGGTTTATAAGCACTTTTGCCAATATTTGCAGACATTGTAAGCTTCATTGGCAGGGCTTAGGGACTTTGTAAATGTGGTAAGCCTGGCTTTCACAAAGAACACAGGGTGTCAAATAGTCATTATGATACCCTTGTACTCAAAAGCTGGAGAGGCTCTGGCAAGTTTAAAATAGGTCCCTGTATGAAATTACATTATTGAGTAATCTGTAAAATCAGTTTGACATACTGAATCAAAGCTCTTAGTTACTGGTGAACAGAAAATTGATGTATTTTAAGTCCTATAACTGATAAATGACTCCATGGATTAACTACCAATTTTCTTTTTAAAATTTCCATCTACTTAATAGCTGCATGTGAAATTTTAGGTTGAGAATAAGCTTTTCCCTGCCCAAAAATATTAGACAGTTCACAAGAGAGAAAAATTGCATTTAAAATAGAATTGTAATCATAATACTTTGTCATGGATACTTCAGGAAAGAGAGACCAGGAATGTGGGTTAGCTAGGCCATAACTTAAGTGAATAAAGTTATCTTATGAATGATCAGAATTCATTCAAGCAGGTCCCATCCTTTGTAATCTGTACCATTTCATGGAGGGCTGCACTCAATCCTCTCTCTCTCCAAACCTTCAGCCTGGTCCCCGGACCCACTTATGATCCTCTAATTAACCGAGAATTGAAAAGCTGAGGAAAACGGTTGGGGGATGTACTGTATCAGACATGAAGAATTTCAGAACTTTCTCCCACCTATTTCCTGAAAAAATCCAAAAAACCTTACCAGAATACAACTTATATTAAGTTCACCCTGGACACTTACTATTGCAGTTTCTTTTTAAAGGGTGATTTCTAGCCTTGCTGCTCTCATTTTCACATGTCAAAAATGTGTTCGTTTGGAAAATGAACACTCTTTAACAAATGTTTTTCTCTAATCTTGTGTCTAAATCCAGTTTATGAAGGAATCTGATCCTCTGTTGAAGACCTTTACTGGGTGTCTGCCAAATTGCTACAATATGAATTTGCAACCTAACCGCCAAATGGGTCCCTGGGCTGTTGAATGTAAGGTCTCAATGTTCCAGACAATCTGCCAGTGAGAAAAAAAAAATCCTTTCTGGCTATCAAAGGGTGGTGACCGTGGCCAAGGCCCTGGCTCCCAAGTGTTGTTTTTCCCTGCCCCCAGCGTATATCATGGAAGCTGTTGTACAGAGCAAAACAAATGGGAACTGACATGGAGAACATAATGAATAGGAGCTGCATGCAGGATGACATCCTCACAAAATATACCCTTCTTTCTAGTCAGTTAGACATTTTGCTGTCTTATTCCTGCCAACATAGAGACATTTCTTGCTCAAGAAATGTTTATGCAGCAGATTATTACCACAACTGATACTAAAGTGTTGCAGATTATTGATGGAAATGACTACTTTTTAAATGAATTTAGAGACAGCTTTCACCAGTTTTTCTTTGAGCTGAAACAGCAACTCTTCAGCCATCTCTTTATAAATGGATAAATAATTTATAAGCTAAAGTAATTTTATATATGTATGCATAAAATTATCAAAATATATAATATTTATATATGCATGTATATTTGAATCTCCAAGTACTCATTACAATTTTAGCACGCAGACTTCTCTTTAAAGGGAAACTATTACTATATTTCTTACTTAAGCATACTTCAGGCATCACCATCATTTAAGAAATATTGTTCACATATCCTCCACCAACCAAAGGCAGAGATAAAGAGGGGGAGTTATTGAGTGAGATGGTTTATATTGCTGTGAATCAAAGGCTGAGACTATTTGGGAAGATGCAACTCTGTAATAGCTGATACTACTGGTTTACACAGAGGACCTTATACTCTAAGCTGAATCAGGATGAGTATGATGAATAGTTGTGAAAAAAACCACCTCACACTGTTCCAGATATATATTGGCACAACATGTTGAACAACTGTGGTTCAGGTTTTTGGATCTTTTATGTAAAATAGTCACTTAAACATTTTGCAGGTACCTCGGTGGTTCAAGTGACAGCCACTGATGCAGATGATCCTACTTACGGCAACAGTGCTCGAGTGGTTTACAGCATATTGCAAGGACAACCTTACTTTTCTGTGGAGCCAAAAACAGGTAACTTTCCATAGACCGTCTACAGTTATGCTGGGAAAAAAAAGTGCATTAAAACTCACTAGAAACTTATTAATGAGGTCTCCTTGTTGATTGGATACATTTGGATTTTGTTGATCTATTACTCTCTTGTTCTTCAGAATAGATTTTGAAAACCACACACCAGAGCTATGTGATAAGCAGACATTGCTGGAATGGGAATTTTTATCTCGTCAGTCTACCAGCTCCTTGGTCTGCTGCCTGGTGCCATCTTTCTAATCAGTGAAAATTTCAAGTTGCTGTGAATAAGTTTTTTTGCAGATGTTGGTTTTAGAAATATCTTAAAGTCACATAGCCAGATTTCCTTAACTTTAGATTTACAGCATGACCACCTCTCCATTCTACTTTTTAAACTGAAGTTTTGTTGTGGGAAATATATCTTTTCTTTATTAATTTGAAGAAGAAAGTGCTGTGCTTCCTATCCTTACCTGATATAACATTTTGCTGCCACTTTCAAAACAAATTACTACTTTCATGAAATTTTGTGAATATTTTAAGCCACAACAAGAAGTAACCTTTAATCCTCAGTCACTTTAATAAGCATTCCCCATTCTATTGTATCATTTCATAGAGCAGGAAAATAAGTTCTCGCTCTGCTCAGTTCAGTTTGGTGCCTGA
This sequence comes from Burhinus bistriatus, assembly GCA_013397275.1. NCBI lineage: Eukaryota > Metazoa > Chordata > Aves > Charadriiformes > Burhinidae > Burhinus > Burhinus bistriatus. The sequence goes on along the minus strand of VYXH01006288.1, from coordinate 164,961 downwards.
GCCTTCACTTACACCAACATGGAGAAAAGTTAAGACAAAAGAGAAACAAACTATTTACTCTATTTATTGTAAACAATCTGTGATGTGAATCGGACCTGAATCCCAATGCTCTGACCAAAAGGTCACACTCTATTTAACAACATGTAAATTTGTAGAAATAAGCATAGAATCATAGAATGGTTTAGGTTGGAAGGGACCTTAAAGATCACCTAGTTCCAAACCCCTTGCCATGAGCAGGGACACCACCACTAGACCCAGTTGCTCAAAGCCTCATCCAACCTGGACTTAAATACTCCAAGGGATGGAGCCTTTACAACTTCTCTGGGCANCTGATGCAGCCCAGGATACAGTTAACTTTCTGGGCTGCATGCGCACGTTGCCAGCTCGTGTTGAGCTTCTCATCCACCAACACCCCCAAGTCCCTCTCCTCAGAGCTGCTCTCGAGCTATTCTCCACCCAGCCTGTATTTGTGCTTGGGACTGCCCCAACCCACATGCAGGACCTTGCACTTGGCCTTGTTGAACTTCATGATGCTGGTACAGGCCCTCCGCTCCAGGCTGTTCAGGTCCCTCTGGATGGCATCCCCTTCCTCCAGCATGTCAACCATGCCTCACAGCTTGGTGTTGTCGGCAAACTTGCTGAGGGTGCATTCAGTCTCACTGTCCATGTACTGTAATAAGTACTATGTAAGTACTTAAAAGTACTTACATAGTACTTATAACAGTGTTAGGTTGATGGTTGGACTCAATGATCTCAAAGGTCCCTTCCAACCTAGGCGATTCTATGATTCTATGGTTTTAAGTACTATAATTATCTCCATATTGTAACAGGTCCATCCTTAGCAGGGGTATATAACATTTTCTTTTTCCCCACAATGATTTTTAGTGGTTTTTCTCTCTCTCTCTCTCTCTCTCTCCATATATATGTATATACAATGTATATTGTCATAATGACTGCAGACAGCCCTTGAACAATAATATGGTATTCTGCTAAATAAAAATCTTTAAAGATTCAGAATGAAATGTTTGCCTACATTTTCACTTTGATGTAATACTCAGATTTCCCGTGTGCATGACAATTAGCTTCCAAATGATTGGTTAATGTTGTCTGGCAATTGAACTATGATAGAAAAAGAAGCACACCAGAAAAATCAGTGTAAAAAAAATAATTTTATGAAATTGTATGTTAATTTTATTTTAACATGTCTTGTAAAACGAGTTAAATAGTGCCAGACAGTCTGTTTGTGAAATAAATGTTTCAACCGAGAGATGATTAATGACAAGTCCTGCATTCATAAGGGAAGAAAGAAATAAAACTAACTAAACATTCAACAAATATCAGATGAAGAGATATGTGTCCCAATGTGCTTCTCCTTTATTTAGTTTCTTTATGTTTCCTTTGCTGCTGACACTAAGTGCTGGTGCAGTAAATGGCTGCGTCTCTGGAAATCAGAGCTAGCTGCTATACTGTGTACTGAACATGAAATATTCATAAAGTCATCACGTTTTAAGAAGGCGTATTTATTTTCTGATCTATAGCAACAGAACTGAAAGTATGAAACATGGAGCTTTCTTCTAGTTTTCATTTCAAATCAATTAATTATAAATTGTATGCAGATCATCCAATGGATATAACAAAAACTACTTCAGATATTACACTATTTCCATTAATAAGTCAAAAATCTCTTAATTACACCAATGCTCTAAAAGTGGTTATTGTATTGCAAATACATGGTAAAATAAGATAATTTCATATATATGCAGAGTGTGGAATGATATCAATATTAGTAAGAGTTGATGCAGTGAATGATTTTCAAGACATTCTGAAATGAATCGTGACCTTGGAATCTTAAAAATGAATGTGGAATATAGTGTTCTTCCTAGCTTTAAAAGAGTGGGAAATCAAACACAGAAGATATCTTCCAGGGAAGGGAGTGTTACCCAAGACATTATAAATCTATAGTTCAGGGAGAAGATATTTGGAAAAAACAGTCGTGGACGGCATTACCCAAAGAATCTTGTACTAAATAAAAATTGGTGGGTTTTGGTGACTACTTAAAATAAGGTTATAGTATGTCAGTTCACGGTCAAAAACTGTGATATTAGTGTTGAAATTAATTCTTTCCTCTCTTGTTGCGATCATTGATCTGCTGCTATCTTTTAAAGGCAAACTCAGCTTTCACAGTAATGCATTTGCTTGTGTAACTATCAACATATCTTGTTTTACTGCAGGTGTTATCAAGACTGCCCTTCCAAATATGGATAGAGAAGCCAAGGACCAATACCTACTAGTTATTCAAGCAAAGGACATGGTTGGGCAGAATGGTGGATTATCAGGGACTACATCTGTAACTGTCACCCTGACTGATGTTAATGACAATCCACCCCGCTTTCCACGACGTAAGTTACTTTGTAAAAATATGACTTCTAATATTTCTAAACAGTGTTATTTTCTTTACGTGTCATGCTATATCTAAACAAAGAGAAAAAGTTCTCAGCTTCCATGTTAAGTACTTTCAGAATCACTGACAACAAGGTATATAATAATAATAATAACAACAACAACAACAACATTGGAAGAATTTTTTTTCTTTACCTGATCTGTTTCAGATCAGTTGAAATGATGTACAGCAGGTACATTTATTAGTGTATTTTCCTTCCTCTGTATGAGTAAAAAGACAAAAAAAGGTACACCTTAATAGATATTTAGCTCATGCCAGTTGCACTTCAAGATGCATAGTTGTTTAACTTGACTCTTAATTTTTCATATTCCTTTGGCATTTTAGCAGGATTTCTCTTGTGCATACAGAGTTTCCTTAGGAGTTAATCATAGAAGAGCTGGAAAGTCATCTTCCCTCCATTTACTTTCTTTGACTAAGCTGGCTCTTATCCTAACCAAAGAAAGGAGTACACAGTTGTATACTGAAACCTGAAGAGCTCAGTTTATTAATAGCATTCTGTCTGGGGTGGCAAAAAAAAAAAAAAAAGTCCTTGCTGAGTAGAATTAAAATAATGTGAAGAATATATTCACATCCACTACAGCCTCACCTCCAATGACATAAAAAATAGATCTGTACATAGTAGATTTCCAGTTATTTCAAGCCACCAACTGCTTGAAATAATAATAGAATAACTGAAGTTATTTTTGAAGGTGAGGGTATTATTGGTTACACGCTGCACTCAGGTACCCTTTTGACAGCATATAGATAATTTTCTACTTGAATGAAAAAGTTGGAATTTTCAAGAATTCAGATGGTGCACTTACTGATAAAAAAAATAAATATATGTCAGTTTCTAGTCATATTCAGATTGCAAACTGACTAATGAAGATACACAGCTATAAAAGAATAAAAGTTTATGTTGATATTATTTGACTTGCTTTTTTTCCTCTTTTGTGGAAAACAAAGTAAAATTTTCTGCATTGGAACTCTGTAGCAGGAATTTAGCTCATGATTTGCACTTAAGTTTTGAATTATGTTTTTTGCATCTTTGCCTCGTGCTTCTCTCGCCGTGGGAGGAAGTTATGCCCATAGTACTTAGAGTCCATCATAAGGAAAACCTTGCAAAAAAAGGGCAATTCTATTTTAAACTGAATATATTCTGGTAGTCTGAGTAAATATTCAAGTGCATGATTTAAAGGAAAGTAGATTTTAAGAAGGCTAGGTTTTTTTTAGACTACAGTCCCAGAAGACTCTAAATTCATTAGATTTTTAAATTTCACAGGATCATATCAGTATAATGTCCCAGAGTCTTTGCCAGTGGCTTCTGTGGTGGCCAGAATAAAAGCTGCAGATGCAGATGTGGGACCTAATGCTGAAATGGAGTATAAAATTGTGGATGGTGATGGTTTGGGAGTATTCAAAATTTCTGTCGACAAAGACACCCAGGAGGGAATCATAACAATTCAGAAGGTAAGTCTGATTTTTCTCACTGATTCTGTTTGGTTCTGTGCAAGATGAGGGCAGGTAATGAGAATATGAGCTTCTGTTTCTAAAAGTCTTAACTGCTGTAAAAGTGTCCACTGGCATATTTCATCTTGACTTCAGTGTAAACCTGCTCTGGCAGGGGGGTTGGACTAGATGATCTCCAGAGGTCCCTTCCAACCCCTGTCATTCTGTGATTCTGTGGGCGTGTGTGTGTGTGTGTGTGTGATTTTGAGCTTTTTAGTGACTTACGCTGAAAATTCTTGTGGATTTTTTTGGCAATAGCTATATTGTTTTGATGAGGTTTTTTTTAAAAGCTCCTGCACATACAAGTTTGGATAAGAATCTAAGCTTTAGTCTCATTTGTCCTTATATTAAAGAGAAAATGTGAAAATATATCTTACAGTAAAAATGCAAGCTCCAAATACTAAATGGATTCCAAACATAATTTAAAAAAAATATATCTAATTATCTTTGGCTGATGTTGTTCTATTCAAAAGGCACACATTACTAATATTAAAATTATGTATCAGTATGAATCATTGTTTCACAAGATAATGCATTATAAAAAAATGATTTCAAAAAAATTGAGATATTTAAAGAGATTTTTTCTTTTTAGCTTTCTATATGTACAGTTAGAAAACTAACATTTTAAAATAGAAGAATTATGTTTGTATAAAGTATTAAAACTCAACATTCTTACCTTACTGCAACACATTTTAAAGAGTATACTTTTACAAAATAAAAGCGCTGAAATATTTTGCAAGAAAATTTAAGTTTTTAGGAGAACAGGAAAAAAGCCCAACACCTTAGAAGAATCTCTTCTCATGTAGTGTCATACTCTCAATGTGTGAATGCTTGGCAATGACAATGCTGAATCTATGGCCCTAACTCTGCTAAACACTTTAACACACCCTAAAATGTGGGACTGACTTGGCATTTTAGAATGTGTGTAAGTAATTTCCTGAAGGACCTATGTTTGTAATTAATATGACTCCATAGCAGATTTTTCTTCCCTATATACTCTTTAAAGTCTGTAAACTTCACCTACCAGTTGTGGGATTTTTTTGGTTTGGGTTTTTTTTTTTTTTCCTCCTTTAGCACATGAATTACTTTCTAAAGCAATATAAAACTTCAGTAACATTTCTCCTTTGAAAGAAGTTGATACTGCATGGTGTTGCAAAACAACAGGCTAATTCTCTGATGCCCTGAACACCTACTGAGAGCTGGTAAGCATCCATAGATGTCACAGCAAATGAAGGATGTTCAGAACCCTTAAAAGATCAGGCTTTAATATCTGTAATGTGAATCATCATTTTTCCAAGGCAAAAAAATCCATCTTGGGCTTCTTGCAAACTGTGCTAATTTTTGCTTAGCACATTTGAAATACAAGTGATGAAAAGTTAGTTGTCTCTTTGTTCAACGGCCAAATTAAACTTGGCTCCTTTAGTTTGCTCGTTTAAGGTTTTAAGCAAAGAACTGGAAGAAATACGCTAATCCTAGAGGGAGAGCATTTATCAGTGCGACAGTGAGCAACACTGAATCAGTCGGGGGCTTCAGCGATCTAATTTGAGAACTGATGAGTTCATTTTAATTTTTAGTATGCTCTTGTAGTCATGGTGTTTGTTCCTGGAATATCCTGATTCCAGTGTTGTACAGTGGACCAAATAATAGTCATTTATTATTTCTATAAGCACTTTAGTTAGGGAGCTGAACTAGACTTTCCAGTACTGAACATTTATCCTGAGAAGTGCTCTATAAAATAGCTATTGGACAACATTAAAAAGGTTATAAAAATTTGACCTGATGAAATTCTCAAATTTGCTAATCATTTTTAAACTTAGATGCTGCTATAGTTTGACACAAGAATTCATACTTTTTTCTCTGCAGTGTTAGAACTTTTCACTCATTTTCTTACTACTATGGACTTACTTTCCTCTGCCATACCCAAAGGTGAGTCCCCATGCTGAGGGGCACCTCCCAAACCTCTGGATGCCCTTAACTCTTCATATGGACTCCAGGGAACTTGGTGCCTTGCCCAAGGCTGAAAGATCCCCCCTGCCAACCCTCCAGAGAACATTGGCTAAGAGGGAAGAAAATAAGTGAAGAGCTCAAGCACAGTGGCTAACAGGCAACTGCATCTTTTTCTTTTCTGGAGGACACATACATAGAAGACCATTATTGTCAATGTATGCAGGTTAAATGGGCTTCAGCCGCCAAGGCTTGCCTGGCAGATCACTATGGAGTTGGGCAGAGGTTATCCCTGCATGATAATGTGTGCTTATCAGTAAGGAATCAGTGAAGAAATTGAGTCTGTAGCCTGGAATCTGCCTAAACATTTTACTGTCCTGCACATGACGTTCTGTACACCTCTGAGTGCAATTAGCTTTTTCCTTTTCATGCCCCTTAAATCAGCTGAGGTATTGAGAAACAGCTCAGCCCCCAAACACATGCCCATCATTTTAAACTCGTGTGTATTTATATGCTCAGATGACATGTCTGTGTACACATCAAGCAGTAAAATGCCAAGGCAAAGATTTCTGAAAAGGCACGCTTTGGTTCTAAATGCAAATTAATGCTTTAGCTTTGCATACTTTTGCTGCAATCATACATACAAATCAGTAGGTTAGGCATGAAACTCACCGCCAGTATCTCTGAGCAACTGAAGGCACAGCTCCGTTCATTTTTGTGCTGGGTGTTGTGGAGAAAGTTTGGCACCTGGTTATTGGAGTTCCACACACAAACTGAGGATTTTCTGTTTTTAGAAGGATAACCGTTTTGAGACAATTTGAAAAGTCAAATTCCTCACTGAAAACTAAGACTTTCTTTTTAAACACACGAGAAGCATCAAGTAAAAAAAGAAAAATTCATAAAAAACCCACCAAACTTGGGAGAAGTGAGATTTAAGAATTCAGTGAGCAAAGCAGGATTTTTGTATTGTCCAAGTGGATGGAAAATGAAAGAAAATGCCCAAGGATTAGCAAAAATTGCAAAGAAATTATTTATATATATAAATTCAGGAACATGAACTTTTTTTGAAACATAGAGGTACCAAGAATCATGATATTAGAGAGAGAAAAATGTTACATAGCTAAGTACTTGTGTATACTTGTGTATAATGGACTTGACTAATACATACATTCACTTGGTAGGTGGCATAATTGGTGAATGAGATTTGAGCGTGTTTATGGTTTGGTTTGGTTTGGGTTTTTTTCATGCACATTTGAACACATTTCTTCTCTGCATCCTATGACACAGAGACTTCAAAACATCAAAAGTCAGCAGAAAAAAATAATCATGGTTTTACTCTAACAGTGATATTCATTGAAATATGGAGTGTATTCTTCCTTCATTTATATCTCTTCTGCATTGCTAAATCCAGATATCTCTTTGGCTTGCACAGTTTATTCAGGATGGATTTTTCTCTAAACAGTGCTATGTTTCAAATAGTAGTAACAGTTCTGCTCATAGTGTTTATAGCTATGGCAGGACTGGGGATTATATGTTGCTGAACATGCTAGCACTGTTGCTGCCTAGTGCCTAATGTCAGTATTTACTAGCTACTAGACTAAACCTCAGTTCAAGGTAACGTTTTGACAATAGACTGATACTCTTAAAATAACTCGCTTGACCATATGGAATCAGATAAGGGAGGAATACTTTCTCTGTGTTTTCATCCATTTGGTCTTTATCCCTCCAAAGAGTAAAGAGTAGGATTTGACTACCTTATGAAGCACAACTAAGGCATGCAGGTTGTACCATTGTACAATATTTGCTGCTATATGGCTTTTCACATACTTATGTCACCTTGTTTTCTTTTGTCTTGGTTAGGAGGTTTGAATCAGAATCCAATGAATGAGATGTGAAGTTAATGTATTCCAGCAAGTTGCTTAAGTTCATTCTAGAAAAAAAAACAACCCAACAACATTTTTTAAAATATTCCTTGGGACAAGGTCCCTTCCAACCTAGATGATTCTATGATTCTGTGAATTTATGGCTTAAATAATAACAAGAGGTTAATTCTGGGTAGAATTCATTTTGTGTGAGATCAGTGAAACTAGAATTTCATCTTGTGACAGGAGTTAGTAAAAACAGTATTGAACCATTTCCTTGGTTATTGGCACTAAAAAAAAAAGGTCTACCTTCTTCTGTAATACATTAACTGAATTCATTGACTGAATTCATATGAAAAAAATTTAGCCAGCATGTGCCTAGGATGGTATATAAAAGTCCGTAATTTGTTTTTAGGATGCCATACTCTGTTTCCAACCTGCAATAGGATATGAAAAATGCTAGAAGACAAACTTTATTTTCCAGAAGCTAGTGTAAACAACAAGTAAATGGGACCCATAAGCACAGTTCAGAGTGGTGTTCTCAGCTTACAGGAAGTGTGGAAAAGTGGTGGGAAAAATAGTGGGGCTCTTTTCTTGTAACCTGTTATGTTCATACAATTTGTTGCCTAGTAGTTTCAAGTCACTGTGAAAATCTTCCAATTTTCTTTCTTCTCCCACTTTCTTTTTTATTAAATAGTAATAATACATAAATGCAAAGTTTTCACTTGTCAAATGAAACAGAAGAAAGCTCTTTCTTTATTTTTATCCTTTACAGAGCAGTCTAAAGATACCACCTACTGAAACTTCGTCCTAGAGTTCTGATGTAAATAATGGGAGAGTTTGGCTCTTCTTCACCCTGTAGGCACACTCTCTGTAGTGAATTCCTAAGTAAAGCTAAACTGGATGTTTAAGATACTTTTAAAAAGGATTTAGGAAAATATCCAACTTAGGTGATCTTTTCAGAAACAAAAAAATAAAAGTGCCTTGTACAGTTTTTGAAAAGGAATTGGGCATTTATATTTCTTAGAAGTATTTGAAAATTTTATCCTGGTTCACACTGTGACTCAGTTCTCCATCTGCAGAGAAGGATCAATTCCTTCCTGTGATTTCATTTGTAATTAACATTCTGCTATCAATGCTCTGGTAGTAAGGACTCAGATCATTTGCATAGCTACATTTCACAGTGGTGAGGGTGTTTGGAAGAAAAATGTAATTTTTCTGAATGCACTGGAGTTTTCAAAACATATTGGATTTGTCTCTGCAGTAACAACCTTAGAACTGAAGAGAAATAAAAAAGGCTGCAAGGTATATTTTTATCATAAGTATCATATGTGACTTTTTGGAAGGTTATGAGATCTGAATCAAGCCATTTTGAAGTCTATGGAAAGATTTTAGTGGACTTAAGTGGAAAAAAAAGCCTGAAGACTCTATATAGAGAAAGGGTTGTTATGTCTTACTGTAGCAAGTGACAAGCATTAAGATTTCCTATGGCACAGTTCTTGCTCACTTTGCCTTCATTTCTCTCCCTGATACACAGCCCTACCACCAATATCACCAACCAATTTAAATGTTAGAGGGAAAAATGTGAAAATAGTGTTGCAAAGTACTTTCTCATTGAAATTGACTGCTAAGAGGTTATTTTAAAACCTGAGTTCGTTCTAAGAGTAATACTGGCAATTATAAAAATGGGGGGTTTATGCTTAAGCTTTGGAGTGAAAAGCTATCTTTCTATTACTGTTAACATTTCACTTTTTTTTGCAGCTAGAAAATTTTCTTTCAATTCTATATCAGAGTTTACAATGTAAGAACTTGAGGCTTCCATGGTTCCTTTGAGAGATAATGTGCATTTGTTTGATGTACTGCAGTTTTCAATATAAAACCTCAACTGGGCATAAAAATGGGATTTTCACCTCTGAAAAGTGCATTATTACAAAGTTACCATACAATAAAAAATGAACATTACAAAAATGGGCTTCCTGTGAATGATAACTTCATATCCAGCCTCTGTAATATAGATGACTTGTTTTGCAATTTCCTAGACAGCATAAAATTCTTACCCCTTAAAAGAAAGAAAAAAAAGAAAAAAGAAAAAGAAAGAAAGACCCCACAAACCCCTAAATAAGAGAAAGATGAATGGATCCTGCACAGGATCTAATCAGATAACACTAATGCACAGATATTAATGAAGCTGTCAAGCTCTATTCACTGTACTGAAGGACTGAGGTATACATTGTGCATTTAACCGTCAACACTGATGTACTGATTTGTAGTCTGTTGACTTGGTATTCCATTATTGGAATCCTGTGCTTTTGTTATAGCAGGAAATAATGAAGGCATGGTCTGAAGGCCAGTTAAATAGTGTTTTCTGTATAACAGACATCAGTGATAATTAGATAAGAAGAAAGAAAAAAAGGAAATCTTTTCAATCCACTTTTTCAGCCTTTCATTAGTGTCTGTAGTATGTAATGGCTTCATTATATCATCTACAAATTGTTGAAAGATTTCCAGCAGGTCACGAACTCCAGCATACTAATCATATCTTAGAGGTTTTGTTTATTTTCCCAGTTTGTATTCTGCCTCAAAACTTGGTAGCTGTGTATTCGCCATAGGATCTGAGGATGTGTACCTTACAGGAACAGACTGAGGATGACTGTAGCTTTTGTAGGCATTGTCACACCCCTCAGGAGACAGACTCTGCTACAAAGAAATAAAATAAAAATAAAACAATATTATTGCCCCTGTATAACACAATAGCATCTGATGTTGTAGAACCCCTTTGCCAATCCATACTCCCCTCTTCTAAACACCAACTGTTCCCCATTCTATATGTACATATGTTAGATTTTTTATTTATTTATTTTTCATTAACAAGACCCTTATACCTTTTGGAAACTATCAGCAGTGTTGGGTGCCAGAAGATATCTGAAGGAATCCTAGGGCAGGATTCACGTTGCTGAAAGCAGATGTTTACTTCTTCCGGTTATTGAGACTCCCTTACTAGTGACTGGTGAAAAACAGGCATTCATAAGAAGACCAACTGATTTCTTCCCTCAAAAAAATTTGCTGCACTTGCAATAAACACCATATAGTGATTTTCTCAGAGGTACATGGCTAAGTTGGAGAAGGTGAAACCTGCTCTTAGTAAGCAAGCCTGTTTAGAATGTGCATCTACACCATGGTTAGTTTTGCATCCTGCTCTATGAGGAAGTACCCTTTTAATGAAAGTGGGTTTTGTGTGTTCTGTACTAACACTTCTGTATTCCAGTCAAATAAAGAATGGTCTTTTTCTACATTACAAGAACGAAATATGATGATTTAAAAGCACGTCAGCTTTTGTGATAAACTTTCACATGGAAAATATGTTTTTATGATTTCAGTTATTAGAGTTCTAATTTACTCTTCTTTAACCAATACAGAAACATGGAAATGTCTTAAAAATAATTTAAATAATATTTCTTTATTATTGTGCTTATTCTATTCAAATTAAAATTTATATAATTTGTCCAATTACATATATTGTGCTCTATGCACTTTCTCTGTTAAATTAGAATTTTCATAATCTTTTTTCCTTTGGATGACTGTAGCGTTAACATTAGTATATCACAAGAATCTGTCTTGTCTGCAATCTCATTATATATTTCCATGTGTTTGATTAAGTATCGCTGTAATCTCAATCATCCAATTTCAATAGATATCACTGATTACTGAGAATGAATTAGTTTTCCCTTTTCTGCTACATATTTTTGTACATTCTGACTGAAAATATACTGTTTGCTAAAGGATTGTTTTTCTTTTTTTTTTTTTAGTTCAACAAATCTCAGCCTTTTGTCTTTGACATTCTTCAGGCTGTCATTTCTTTAGTTAATATGATACTTTTATTGGAAAATTATAAGTCTTAAGATATTTGTGTGTCTGGTTGTCTTCTCATTAACCTTGCTACTCGTCTGGTCATATCAGTTGCTTAATTGTTATCACCACACAAGATAGTTCCTGAGACATTTTTCATCATCCTAACACCACAATACATTCGCATTATCGCTGTGAAGTTTATTTCATAGCACACATATTGTACTCTAAATATAAACCCAAAATTAAAACTAAAAACAATTATACACGCTTTAGTAATAAATAGTAACCAGTTGCATCCAATATAGTGACCAGTATCCAGACAACCTTCCTTTTGTGACATGTCTGTATTTGGAGAACTATGGATACTACAGCTCTGATTCAGTGCGAGAAGTAAGCGCTTGCATAACATGAGAATCACGTGTATTTCCATTTGGAGAAGCCTTTTGCTGCCGTATAGACTTTACAAAAGTTCAGTGATTTTCTGAACATTATGTGTTGCAATTCATTTTTCATTTTTAAATCTGGACTGTTTACAGCTCTGTTGTAATGTCAGCATAATCGCTGGCTTTAAGATGCTCATTTGGGATTTATTCTACTGTAACTCGATGGAGAACTTAGACCCTTGCATTTGTAGGTCAACAGATGTGTGTTTCACCTCTGCTGCTCCTCTGAGTGAGTACAGGAATGTTTTGCAGATGCTGTCAGATTATTTTGCAAGCACATTTCAGATCCCTATGATGTATTCAGAATCAGAACTGTAGAAAATATTTTTTAATCTGTTTTATACACTTTGAATTATAGTTTGAAAAGGTAGTTGAGTAACCAGATGACAGTTTTGGAAACTTTGGGGTCTTTTGTTGCTATTCTTAATGATTAAACTTGGAAATAGTTAGCTGGGCTTTTGGTACAAGCTGACAAACTAAGACTATAGATACAGGGTAAATGGTACTAATATTAACACGATGCTTTCTTTCAATAGTTGCCTGTGAGGCAGAATGATTTTTTTGCCTCCAAAATAATTTTCTTTATGGGACTGTCTTCCAGATCACAGATATCCCATTAGTTGTGGAGGGTAATTTTTAATTCTAATGTAGTATTTATTCCAAAAGAAACTATACTTTCATCAAAGAAAATTAAAGCATAATGAAGGTGGAAAAAATTAATGTACATCTCTTTTGTTAAGCAAAACAAAAAAAACTAATCTCCAGGCTGCATCTCAGTACAAAATATTGTCATATAAACAATGTAGTTTAACCGATTGCCACATTCTCTACACAAATTTATACAGAGCTTGGAGTAATAATTGACTAGTCAATCCCAATGCTAAAAAAAACCACCACAATTTTCTGAATGAAATGTTTTCACTAGTGAATATTATATTAAGTTCTTATGTCTGGGCAGTATGGCACAATGTATTTGACATTACCTTAGATAAAATAAGAATAAGACAAAAAGAAGTATTCTTTGATGAAATGATGAAGTAATGGGGGAGAATTTGGTCCTCACAGAAGTCACAGGAGGTTTTGCCATTAACTCAGAGAATTCTTATTTCATTCATAGAGTAGAACTACCTTTACTATTAAAGTCATTGGGGAATATTCACCAGCAAGACCCTGTAAATAGTGTTTTGAGAAAGCTAAAAAATGAGGCATCAGCTATACTTTGCCAATCAAAAGTGCTGGTTGGATACAAATGGCAAAGTTCATTTTGTACTTACTGACAGTTATAAGTGAAACAGTTTTGGGCAACGTCACTGGATAATAAAATTTCCAAATAACTTTACCTGTATAGGAGCTGGATTTTGAAGCTAAGACAAGCTATACCCTGAGGATAGAAGCAGCTAATATGCATGTTGACCCTCGCTTCCTGAGTCTGGGACCCTTCAGTGACATGACAACAGTGAAGATAATTGTAGAAGATGTTGACGAGCCACCTGTGTTTACTTCACGTTTGTACTCCATGGTGGTATCTGAAGCAGCAAAGGTTGGCACTATCATTGGAACTGTAGCGGCCCATGATCCAGATGCCTCAAATAGTCCTGTCAGGTAATTATAAGATGTCTTAGTTGTTTATTTATTTAGCCTTTGTATTGTAGTTCATTTTGTTGTGGGAGGGTCTTTGCTTACACCAAAAGCAATTAGTTAGCTTTTTTCCCTTGTGAGCGAGATTGAGATGTTCTAAGAATTTGCATATTTTGACATTTATAATCCTGAACAACAGAACCTTTTAAAAAATAAGATTTAAAAAAAAAAAATAAGAAAAATATTTAAATCTCTGTAAAACAAAGAAGAGGAGATAAGATATGATTTCAGGATTCCAAAGAAAAGAATCTCAACGTATTACTCATATTTATTTCTCTCTAAGTTTAGGAAGAGTCTATTATTATTTACAACAAATTATGTTGTCTTAAATCAATCAAGACCAATACATGTGTATATATATAATATACATATATGTGTGTGTCTGTGTGTGTGTGTGTGTGCATAATGATTCGTATTCTGCGTGCACTATGCACAAAAACATAATAACACTTAAGACTCTTGCATTATAACCCAGAGCTGAGGTCCCACAGAAAAAAAACGTTAGGAAAAATTCTTTATGTGAGAAAAATGGATAGGATGAGACATGTCCTGTCCTAGTCAGGGTGCTTAAAGGCAACAGTCTTTTGGTTTCTGTAAATACTGCTGCAGCCAAATGTCTTCCATTCGAATGATAAGAGATATGAACACTAAAACAGTCAAGAGCCTCTTCTTTTGTCTTCATTGTGTGAAGAACCTGCAAGACTTCCACAATCTAAGGTCCATAAAGATCATAAAGAAAACACAAAGTATCCATCTTGTGTTTGCCTGTATTTAAGGTTAAAGCTTAAGGAAAAGACTCACCACCGAGGTTAAACCAGTAATGAGTTACTTGTTACTTTTCTTATGCAGAGTAGTAATATTAATTGTCAAAGGTACATGCAAAGGATCTAGAGGGTAATACTTCTGACTCAGGAATTTTGTGAACTTAAACATCTGCAGGAGGAGGAACACATACACAATTAAAAGTTTCATTAGTTATTATTGTTCACTTAGGGCATACATAGAAAAGAACTTTACAGGTACAGAACTTGTTTGGATGCCACCTTTTTTGGTGATGTTAAATTTTTACTTTTATGCATTGAAGATGAACTTGGGACTCTAGTGTAGCTCTGTATTTTCTCAAGCAGCAATCTTAAGTTGTAAAAATAAATCATGTGTTTCGTTTTTAGAGGTAACTTAAGTGTTCTCTCTCTCTTTCATTATATATTTGCAAGATATTCAAAATAGCTGATTCCTATCATGTATAAACAAGTCCCAGATGGATGGTCGGCAGGGATTTACTTGAGAAATTTATATTTGCTGAGCTCTTTCTTTCCTGTAGCAGTGTTTTCTGGCACTGATGTTAGCATCTGGTGTATAATATCCAGTTTAGCAAATCATGTAGAGTAGGACTAAACTCAGTTCCATAAATGCATTCCATGCTCAGAATGTTTTTGACTCCTGTGTAAATATAAGGATGAGTTTATTGGCCTTGATCTGGTCAATTTTTACAATTCTAACATAAAAAATAGTTATATCACCAGCTTAACTAATATCTTGATGATTTCTTCTGCTTCAAAGTTGTTTGGAATTTCAGAGGGAGGAAAAAGAGAAATAGTGAGGGTTTATCTCTATGCTTGCAAACCTGCTATGTACATCATCGGGGGTACTGACAGATCATGTAATTTAAAGCTATCCTGCATCTGCTATGATGTACATCAGAGCCAGATTCACCTAAAATTGGAATATGTTAAGGAAGATTAATGCATAATACTTTTCATGATCTATTTAAGAAGTTTAAATTATTAATCTATAAATAAGTATTCCAAATTTCAAACATTGGATTGTATTGATATTGATTAAAATTAACTTGTTACAATTCAGGAAATGTTGAAATTACAAGATCAGACACAATTAAAACCTTGACAATACTAGGAGGGGAAGTAATATATAGTTTGAAAATAAGAGTTTATCTTGTATGGGCCTGAGACCTATTGATGTTTGAACTAGCTTAAATAAAGGATTTAAAACTCCTGCAGCTCAAAGATTTTCAAGTATTAATGGCTGCAAGGAATTAAAAGATTAAAAGTATATAAAATAGTTTTTTTTAGAATTTGAATATGGATACAACTCTTGTACATAAGTTAAGGGAAACTGCTTGCTTCCTATGTATAAAAATTATCTTTCTTCTTGTTTCATAAGAATCTGTTGTCCAATTTATATAACTTGTTTGCTTTCCCTCCTTCCCCCTCTTCTCCCTCCTTTCCTCCCTTCCCCTCCCTCTTCCTCCCTCCCTTCCTCCTTTCTTCCCTCCCTCCTTTCTATTGCTTTCTTTTTATTGTTTTCTTGCTTTCTTTTCCATTTTCTGTCTCTCACCTCTCTCCTTCTCCTTCTCCTTCTCCTTCTCCTTCTCCTTCTCCTTCTCCTTCTCCTTCTCCTTCTCTTCTCCTTCTCCTTCTCCTTCTCCTTCTCCTTCTCCTTCTCCTTCTCCTCCTCTCTCTTTCTTACTATTTTTTTCAAGAAAGGTCTTTGGCTCTTCAGATTGCATAGTGATCGTGTTAATAATTGGGAAATCCAAGGGCTGGCAGGAGATTGAATCCCACCTATGGGGCCTGCCAAGATTGACTACATAGCAGAGGTGAAAGCATAGTCTCATGGGGAATCTTGCCAGCTACAAAGCAGCTGAAGAGCACTGCTGACCAAATAAACAACAGTGCTGGCATGAAAAAATGAACTATGGATAACGTAAAATGGGGGAAAAAAATAAGTGAAAGAGGGAGAGCCTTAATCCATGAAACATGAAAACTGCTGTTACGGTTGTTGTTACAATTCTTTACTCCGTTCTCTCTCTCGTTGTGACATAATACAGTAAAACACTTCTAATTATGTAACAAGTCTCTGCTCTAAGATTTTGTAGCCAAGAGAGATAAATAGAAACACAGTAACACAACAAAGTAAAAGGTGATATATTACAACATAGAGCAAACAAATAGTGTCATAAGATCATTATATCTAGGAAGTCCCATTTTTTAACTATCTTCTATAATTCTTTCCTTCCACATTGTTCAAAGGATTTGGTTAATGTTATATCAATAATCTAATATATCATCAGTGTGACAGTAATTGTAATGATCACACTTGGTCTGATTTGGACATTCTAATTCATCCTGAGTGTAGGGAAGTGCTTTGGTGTACGTACTGGGTCTAAAAGAGTGCAAGAATCTGACCCAATATTAAATCGAATGTCAAGAATATTCCAGTTGTAAATCTAAAGCTGCCTAATCAACTGTCCCTTTCTCTCAAAAGGTTTACAAGCAAAACACCCACAAGCATTTTGACCTTTTCCTTTATTTTATTTTCTGTTTGCTAAGGAGCTCATTTCCCCTTCCTAAAACAAATTTGGAGGTAAAAGATACATTAAGCCAAAGAGTTAAGGGCATGAGCCTGTTTGTCTAATGACAGTAAAGCACCAGGACCTGACAGTGATGACATGCAATCCCTTGACCTACTCTGCATCATTTCTCTTTTTATCCCTGACCCTGCAGCTCTGGATAACTCAGGGGCTCTTCTGCTGGTGATGGAAAGCTCTATGCTCAGACTGCCAGCCCCCATGGGAGCAGCGCCTGGCTGGTACAGCCACATAGCAAACTTCCAACTTGCCTTCTCCTTAGCTGGGGTTCAGGATAATGCTATTCCATGAATAAACGAAAGCTTGCCTTACAGCAGAGAGGGAGGCAGAGAAGAGAGGGGAATTTAACCTCACTTAAGAGGACACTGTGGGAACAGAGCCCACCACTGTCAGCACAGGTCATGGTGTAACTCTCTCATCTTTGCATATGGCTTTGTTTCTCTCAACACCCCAGAGAGACTGGACAAAACAAAGCTCAAAATGGGGAAACAGTGGAAACTCTTTCTCTCTAACAAGAAATCAATGAAACATTTTTACAAGGTGTAATTGAACATAAATCAAAAGTTTTCTTTCATCCTTCATGTAGGTACTCGATAGATCGAAACACGGACCTAGAGAGGTATTTCAATATTGATGCCAACAGTGGAGTCATTACAACTGCCAAATCTTTGGACAGGGAAACTAACGCTGTTCATAATATCACAGTTTTGGCTATGGAGAGTCGTAAGTAACAATTTAAAGATTTTACTGGCTGTTTATATGTAAAACTTCAGGCTTGGTTGTGATCAGCTGCATTGAGAGAAATTATGACAGTTTCAAACCATGACAGATAAAAATAACTTGTTACTCAATGTAAAAGAAGCCTGTGTGATAAAAATTAATAAATACAACAGATTAAGTATTTGCTCTTTCCTTTACCTCACACCTTGCATCGTCTTTTGACTTCTGAGAAACAAGTACAGAGGAAGATGAAATACATTAAGTCAGCAGTCTCAGATCAAATATCATTAGAGGAAAAGTGATATGGAGTATAGAGAAAAACAGTTAGCCCATCTTCATGATAGCACTCACTTAGAGTTGATTGCTCTTGGTCAACCACAGTATTCTTAAAAGATATGTAAGAAAGGGAGTGTGAATGTTTGTGTGGTTTCACTTTTCTGACTACATTTGTAATTGGTATCTTTTCTGGTGTAAGACAAAAAATGTTGAAGAATCGAACCCTTCAAGCACATACAACACGAATTCTGTTAATGCAAGTTTAAACCTGAACTTGCTCAGCTCTGAACACATTCTGTGAAAAGCTATACATTTTTGCCTTTATGTTTGAAGAATTTATTTCTTCAAATTTCATCCTTATTACTACTCTGTTGGGCTGTGATAATAAAAAAGTTATCAGTTCTCTGGCCTGCTATTTTAAAAATCCTCACTTCTTGCTTTCAGTAAGGTTAATTTAATGTTTAACCTGAAAGCTAACATTTATCATTTAATGTCTGTATGAAATTATCTTGTATCCTCAGGAGCAGAATTTTGGTCTAGGAGGTCAGCATGTAAACCAAAAATTTTCCTGGATAGTAACAGAACTGACAAGGTAGCCAAGGAGCATACCTGACACAAGTGAGAATCTAGGAGCACAAATAACACCTTACAGTGCTTTAATTTACGTTCATGACCTGCTTGGTTTTCAATAAGCTTAGATCAGCAGAGGAAAAAATGTCAAAAATCTGGTGTCAAAATTGCTTACTCCTCTGGTATTTCACGTGTATTACTCCTCTGGTATTTCACTAAGGCCAAATCGTGTCTGACAAACTTGGTGGTCTTCTACGACGAGGTTGCAGCCTTGGTGGATAAGGGGAGAGCAACAGATGTCATCTGCCTGGACTTGTGCAAGGCATTTGACACTGTCACATACGATATCCTGGTCTCTAAATTGGAGAGACATGGATTTGATGAATGGACCACTCGGTGGATAAGGAATTGGCTGGATGGCCGCATTCAAAGAGTNAGAGGATTAGAGCGCCTCTGCTATGAGGACAGGCTGAGAGAGTTGGGGTTGTTCAGCCTGGAGAAGACAAGGCTCCAGGGAGACCTGATAGCAGCCTTCCAGTATCTGCAGGGGGCCTACAAGAAAGCTGGAGAGGGACTTTTTACAAGGGCATGTAGTGATAGGATGAGGGGTAATGGTTTCAAAGTGGAAGAGGGTAGATTCAGATTAGAGCTCAGGAAGAAATTGTTTACTGTGAGGTTAGTGAGGCACTGGAGCAGGTTGCCCAGGGAAGTTGAGGAGGTCCCCATACCTGGAAGTGTTCAAGGCCAGGTTCACGAGAGTTTGAGCAATCTAGTCTAGTAAGAGGTGTCCTTGACCATGGCAAAGGCATTGGAACTAGGTGATCTTTAAGGTCCCTTCCAACCTGAACCATCCTATGATTCTATGATTTTATGTGGAATAAAAAACCAAAGAACCCCCACTTTCTGATCTACATTTAGATGCATTGATTAAATGCATTTAGATGCATTTACTAAAATGTGGCTGCAATACCCTATAAAAAGATAGATACACATTTGAAGGTTTGTACAGTTTTTCGTTCTGCCCTGCTTTATCAGTAATATCACCACTTGTGGTAAAAAAAATAATGTAATCTCTCTTTTCCCTGCTCCAAAACCAAAATGTTATCTAGCAAAATAAGTATAGCACTCACTGATGTCCTTTATGCTCAGTCCAAAAATATCTACTGTTTAAGATTAAATTATGACGTTGGACCCTGAACAGATTCATATTTTAGCTAGAGATGTGCATCAGTTTAAGAATATGATTCATATTTCAGGTGTCCAACATGTTAATCTCCGTGTTGAAATACTCTGTTGTGTGTGCATTTTAAATACTTTGGGATTTGCTTAGGAATACAGCTTCCTCTTTTTTCTGTTACATGTAGCTGATGGAATTCTGTTTTTAACTTCTCAATAGCCTGATCATTCTGAATTGCAACAAAAATATATTTAACCCATAATAACCATGTTGTTCCCAATATGAATAGTGCTTTTCTGGCTAGCTATACCCCTTGGTGATGGCTTTATGTCATCTTGCTCTTATCCTTCCATACGATGTGTTTGAACGCTGTGATTAGTGAGTTAGATTTTCAATTTACCCCTGAGAGTAAAATCTTAGTTTAAGTGAAGCGGCTGGAAAACATAAACACTGTTTCCACTAGGTCTAGAAGATCAAGCCAAGAGCTTCCTTTGTCTTTCTAGGAGGGAATGTGATTGATTTGAGATGTATATGCAGAAGAAGAATGCAAAGGAAAAACGTACTGACCCAAAGAATAACTTGCAAGGAGCTCTTCTTGATTGTTTTGTTGGCTTATTTTCCTATAGAGAATCCAGCACAGATTGGGAGAGGTTATGTAGCCATTACTATCCTTGACATCAATGACAATGCTCCTGAGTTTGCCATGGAGTATGAGACAACCGTCTGTGAAAATGCTCAACCTGGTCAGGTATGGCTTGACAGTTTTTTTATGTTTATTTTTATCAGATAGGCAGCCAGCCCTTATGAAAGCCTGCCAGCTTTAAGATAAAATGTAATCAGCTTACACCAGTAAAAACAATGCTTTGATGTGCAGCACAAGCAAATATTAATCAAACCCTAACACCTTCACCATACCTCTGATGGGAAAGACTCAGGTGTAAAAATTACTTGTTGAAGGTACTGTTAAAATCTCCATCTTTCTCATTTATATAACTGACACATTTCACTAAACTCACCTAATATTGAATAATATTAAGAACGCATACTTTCTCCTAATTTTGCTAGGAAATGGGAAATTGTAACGTGGAGGTTATTCTGAGACTAAAGGCCTACCATTCCTAAAATGAGTACACTTTTTTCCCTTAGGCAGTATGGGTCATAAGGCCTCAATTTCACAAGGGAAATGTATTCCTACCGTATTCCGCAGTGTTTTTAACTCCCCAAATATCTTCCAGGTACTCCTAGACCCAACTAAAAGTATCTGGTGCTGTTTATCCTGGTGTCTCTCATATTTGGACTTTTCCTCTCTACTTTGTAAGACCTCAGAAAATATATATATATTTTTTTTTCTCATTCTCTCTTTACCCCAGAAAACTAGCAGATGTTTCTCCCACATAGAACCCGCATATTCCCTGGGAGACTTTGCACATTTGTGCCTTCTCCCAGAATATTGTCCTTCTTGTGACAGATGTTGTTTATTGCACATTTCAAAATCGCAGCATAACTTAAATCCTTAACAGAAAACACTACAATTATTGGCTTGTGTTCATGAGAAACACAGAATACGCGTGCTGTTATTGGAGTACCTGTTTGTTTTCTCTGTGATCTAGTCAGAACTGTTAGGTCTGAGTATTCATTTTTTATGGATTTTAAGCAATGGTGACACTTTTTTTTAGAGACAGATTTTGACAGAATTTGAGAAAATTAAATTGGAATAATAATTATAATAATAAAAACTAATCACAGAAAATATTAATATACTTATGACTTGGGGTCTTATTTTTCCTTATATCGGAAAAAAAAAAAGTACATGACTTAAAATGCTTAAAAGCATAATCTTCTCTTTGTGAAAGTTTACAATATTGATTGCAGCCACTGATAGCTACATTAAGGGTCATCCGGAAGATAGACTTCTTCCACTGCTATGCAGTTTATACTCCAAGCCCTGGTGAATGACAGGACCTAACTTTCTTGCAGGCCCTGCAGATCATTGCTTTTGGCCAATAAAGTTGGTACAGGGAAAGTAAAGAGTTGAGTCACATTTTAGTTTTAATTGTTTCTATTCATGTTTAGGAGATTAGAAGACCAAAATACAATATAAGCAGGACTTAAGCGAGGGCTGGTATTTTGATAAGTAATAGAAGGGTTATATAATGTACATATATTTGTGCTTCTTACCATTCCAAGCAATGAAACGCTGATGTATCTCAAAACAGGTGATCCAGAAAATCAGTGCAATTGATAAAGATGACCCACCAAATGGCCATCAGTTTTACTTCAGTTTAACAGCAGAGGCAGCAAATAATCACAATTTTACACTGCAGGACAACAAAGGTAAGGACAATTTGTTTGGGTAAATATTCACCACTAACATCTTTCATTTTGAATATACCATGCTGATTATGACCTACATAAACTTTTATTCTGGTAAGGACATAAATTAAACTACAATCAGCCTGCAAAATGATTTTATCTGTAGATTATTTGTCAAGGGAATTAAGCTGTTGTTTGAACCATTTAAAGCCTTAAGTCAACAGAACAGCTTTAAATTTTTTTTTTTTTTTTTCCCAGAAGTCACTCTTCTCACATTTTTTCTTTGTATTTATAGGTTTTTATCTAAATTAGATTTTACCTTGGGGCAGTGACTGAAAAATGTCCAGGAATTCATGTTTTATTAATATAAGTCAGGCAATAAAAAATGAGTGCACAGTAAATCAAGAGTTCTCGGTTTTGTTTTCGGTTTGGTTTGGTTTGGGTTTTTCGTGTTTTGGGTTTTTTTTTTTTAGAAAAATGCATCTTTTCAGTAAGTATACTACCTATGGAGGAACACTTTTGATAATGGAAGCTGCCTACAGTGTTTACACAGGCTTCTTATGACTATTTCCCCAAAGACTTACGCAAAGACTCCCATTGACTTCACGTTTCTATTAGTTAAAATATTTGAGAACACACTTCTAATTAGTGTTCTCATTAGTCACACTGCATAGTAGGGCAGCTGGGCACGTATCAGTCAGTTTAGCTATTAGCTGAAGCAAATATAACTAAATAGATGCTATGGTACTCTTGCATTGCTCTTTCATAGATCAGTACTAAACCAGAGCGACAAAGTCATCCTTATTAATAAAACAAGAAAAACAGACATATGGTGGACTAAAGGATACTGTTTATACAGACAGACTTTGAACAACATTCACTAAGCATAACATGTGACCTAATAAAGTTTTCTCACGCAGCTATTTATTTCCTTACACTGCATGTAGTTACTGACATACTTAATTTTCTTCATATGAGCAGCTTGCAGTTCGAAACTAAAGACTGTCATAGTGATAATGACCAAAATAATAAAAATGCATTAGAATAAGACTCTATTCAGAAATCTGACACTGTTACAAGTACTGTGAAGTATTTAATGAAAAGACAGGCCCTCTTCCAGAGAACTTACAATTGGGAAAAAATAATAATAGACTTACAATACCAGTAAAATCAATGGACATGACACAGCAGCAGTTACCTCTTTTGATGTTAATTAATTTTATGCGTATCTCATATGACGCTATACGGAGAAGTGCTTGCATATTTTTCCAGATAGGTCATAATACATGACACAATAAGATAACTTTACAGGACTATCGATATATCTGTCTATAAACAGATAGATAAGTAGACAGATAGATAGACTGACCGACCGACCGACCTTTTCTATGCATTCTAGGAGATGTAACTCCCTACCTCTCAGGAGCTGTCAACCTGTATTGAACACAGTGAGTTTTGCACATATTTTCTGGAACACATGGACTTTTTAATCACCCAACTCAGAGCAGCATCGAACCACGCATTTTAGATTGATTATATTAGTCATCTTGACTCTCAGATGAGACTGAAAACATGTGTATGTCTCTGTTACATGTGCAGTTACCTGTATTTGTGCACCCACTGGATTTTTTTTTTGCATTCGAAAAAATATTTCATTGGTCTTCAGAACTTACTCTCCTATTAATATGTTCATCCCTTCCATTAATATGATATCTATATCTGTAAATAATTGAAATAGATCCTTGGAAATTAGGCATGAAACAAGTATATAGATTCTTAACCTAATCACTGAAGGTTATTTTTTTCTTTTTTGTAATGATCGCATCTTCAACTGTCTATCAAGAGTGTGGAACTGTAAGCTTAACTAAAACTTAATAGACCTCTACAGTTTTGAAACAGTCTTTTGTGGAAAATAGAAATCTTTTTGTTTAGTTTGGTATCATTTCTCAGCTGAACCTATCTCTGCAGCTTCAAAAATATACAACCAGGAATAATATAAATAATATAAGTGTGTTTATAAAGTCTTTTAAGTGAAGGACTGTATTATTTATAGGCTTGTGTTTTAGAAAGGTCACGTATTTTATATTTATGTTTGTATTCCTTTATCTAGATAACACTGCAACAGTACTAACCAGAAGAAATGGGTTCCGAAGACAGGAACAGTCTGTTTTCTACTTGCCAATATTCATTGTGGACAGTGGATCACCTTCACTTAGTAGCACTAATACCCTCACCATCAGAGTCTGTGATTGTGATGCAGATGGTATTGCTCAGACATGCAATGCAGAAGCATATATCTTGCCTGCAGGACTTAGCACTGGAGCCCTGATAGCAATATTGGCTTGCGTCTTGACACTACTAGGTACGTCTTCTTCCTGTTACCCTTATTTTCCATTCAATGTATAGTAGCAAAAGATACATATATAGATATATAGATATATTTATATAAGCTTCAACATGTCCCTCCCCCCGCCCCCAGCCCCGATTTCTGTAAAAAGGGATACCAAACATTTCAGGCAGAACAGTGTTTTGTACCATGAGACACACAAAATCTATAGTTTCAGATTTTCAAGTTCAGGTACTTTGTTTCTATGTCAAGCTGCCTCCAGATGTACATGTGAAATAACAGCAAAATAAAAAAGATCATTTGCATCAAGTGTAATATTTAAGAGACACACAATGCAATTTATGGAAGTATTTGGTTTAGCATACTCACCCTACAACCGGTATCAGTGTGTGTCCCTTTTTCAGAGATATAACTAGTTTTAAACATTTATTGATTTGCATTAGAGCAAAAGACATTCAGAAAATACAACAGATGTAATTTACTGATGGTGTCATATTTAATTGAGTATCTTATACAGAATGATCTTTTGTTACTTCTGCAACTGGTAGCACAGTTGGATTTTCTGTTGTGCAGGGAAACTGCAACTAGATAAAAGACAGTTTAAAACAGAGGAACAGTGTCAAGATCCTAGTTTGGTTAGCATTTATGATTTCATGCCTAGTCCTTAAACAAAATGACTGCGTGGTAGTAGTAAAGGCCCAAATCAAGGAGTAAAGACGAAGGATCAACCTGCAGGGTACAGGTGCAGGTGACCAAAAGTGCAGCTTTGCTTACTGTCAGAAAGTTCATGTTAACGAGGGTACCGATTCAGCACACAAGAATTTTCTTGAGTGTTATAAATGGAGAGATTTTTCTTTTCCCTGGTGGTACATATCAGTCTAAGGGAAAAGGAAAGTCCATAGTCTCCTCAGGTTGGTATAATCCCAGTGGTGATTTATCTGTTACTGTTATCCAAGTAATTTGAATAGGACATATCAAGACTTTTGTCCACACTTCTGTTCATGGCAGTATTTCAAAAATGTATAGGTTTCTCTTTCTATTGACTTTGATTCACCTCACTGTAAACCATTAGAAGGAAACGTCCCTTCTGCTACAAACATTTCTAAAGGATGCAAAAAAGGAAATCCTCTTTCATTGTTACAGAGTAAGAAAAATCACTACCTCTGCAATGAACCCAACCGACTTACTCGATAGCTCTGTCTAGGAGGTGGCATTTCCAGAGTTTTCCATCTTTGTGACAAAAAAACCTAACAACATAAGATTGTTCACATTCACTCAACACGCAGTTTAAGGAGAAATGGAAGGGAATGATTGCCAAAAGTTTTAATGTACATTTTTTAAATACTATTTTTCTAGGCCAAATGAATTTTATTTGGACATGAAACTAAATGGTAAAGATCAAAAAGTTATACAAAAGATCAGTGGAAAAACATCCCTTTAAAACTTTGGTCCAATGTACTTACGAAGAAAAGTTCTGTAACAATAGTAATTCACTTCATCCCAAATTGAAATGTCACCATTTCTGTTATATATTAAAAGGGAGTTTCTGAAGGTTGCATAAAAAAAGTACTGTAGCCCAGCCTGTATATAAGCTTTTCTTAAATAGGAGCCACATGTCTTAAAGAAGAGCATGGAGTGGAGACACAGAGTGTTACCAGGCAATAACTTGCTTATTATACTCAGTACATTAGGATTCAAATACAAGCAATAAATCA
The DNA here is from genome assembly GCA_013397275.1 of Burhinus bistriatus. Lineage (NCBI taxonomy): Eukaryota > Metazoa > Chordata > Aves > Charadriiformes > Burhinidae > Burhinus > Burhinus bistriatus. The sequence continues at coordinate 138,770 of VYXH01006288.1, read as the reverse complement.
AGAAACATGAGTTTTTATTCCGGTCATTTTTAGTGTGCCAAAAAAGCGTTTGGTAAAGACTTGGTGATGAGCTCTCTGAACATAGTGTTTGAAAAATGGCCTGTGCACTGAAGAGAAATCTGGCACGTGACTGACACCACTGATTTTATTTGCCAAAGAATTGGTCTTCCAAATTCAGCTGTCTGAATGCATCACCACTGTTTATCCAAATAGACGTTTGTATGTGCTGTCTTCACTTCCAATCTAAACTGTTCCTTTTGTGTACAGTTCAAAGCTGCAGGCACAGCTTAGGCTGCGTTTTTATGCTAAACCTGGCTTTGAGCCCTGCATTTCAGTACTGTATCCTGCTGCTGTTCTGTTCCCAGCCAGGTACCAGCCTTCGCAAGGAAGAGGTGCCTCAGCATCACTGCCACACAGTGAAACCCCAGTCAAGTGTTGTTGCTTGTTTGGTCCCAGAGCCTTTCTTCTCTCATTTGTTCCTAGAAGATATTTTCTGGGATCAGCTAAGTAGTACTGCTAGGAATTTACTTTCTCCTTTTTCTCTTTTCCTTTTCACATCTGATGCTGAGAAAAAATCCTGAAGATCCACTAGCACAGCATAAAAAATAAACTTCAACAGTTGGCAAGTGGTTCCAGGGCTGGGACCAAGAGATACACCTTTTTGTGTAGGAGTTTATCCGCGAAAAGAGGAGACACTTTTGACCAGATCAAAATTTTTTTCTGACCCAAGATTAACATACAGTGCAAATCCAGCCACATTCATCCATGTCATCTCAATGCAAGTGCCAGCTGTGAAGTGAAGGAGGCATGAGATTTGCGTAAATGTCATGGATACGTGTATTCTGGCACTAGTATCTTGAATTTTCAACAAGCTCTTATCTTCTTAAAGTTAGTATGATGTACTTTGATATTTGCTCTTGCTCCATATACGCCTTTGTCTAATAAATAACCATTTGTCTGGACCAAGGCTCAGATTGGCTCAGTGGGATTTCTTAGTGTTACTGTTTTTACTTAACCAACCAATCAGTTTTAGATAAGCACAATATTTTCACTGACACTAAGAAGGAAGAATGGTACTAGATCATACTAATTCATTATAATTGCATATAACATGGTGAAGATTATTTTTTTAAAGTTGAAAACATTTTACCAAAATCTTTTCCCCTCCTCATATTGACTGATGGAAATGACATTCTAAATTTTGTTCCACAAGAAAGTTCCAGTACTTAGTTAATTACTCAAAACAGCTTTATAATTTTTCAGTCTGCAGTGAGGCTATGTTTTAAAGAAAAAAAAACCAAACAAAAAAAAGTACTTGCAATTTATTCTGTAAAAAGCATATGAAAAACTAGTTTGTATTCATTTTAGACTATAGATAATTTTTAGAGAAATGAGTAGAAATTTTTTAACTCCTCTGAAATTTATATGGTAATTTAATTTGAGGTAATTTGTTTTTCAGTTAACATCTTTCAGACAGAATAATTGCCTTTGTAACAAATGTTTAGCATAAAATTTGTACATAAAATCACACAAAAGATGAATGTTCACCTGTAGACAACCCAATCATATTTCAGAGGTTAAAGATTTTCTTTGTATTGAAACAATGGAAAGCTAGATTGTTTAATGCTTTTCCATTATTTTTATCTTCCATACTTCTTAATATAACCTATTAGTCCCACCTATTTTCTTAGAAACGCTAAAGAAAACCTCCTATTAGCGTTGTACTGGAGATTACAAGTTAATACATTGATTAACCTTCAAAATACATATTTAAATTAGCATTTTTTCAGTTGAAAGACAAGGAATTCGTTATTATTATCACAATTCCTACAAGAATCCAATTAAATCAGTGCACATAATTGTGTGATTTGTAAACAAGAAGAAACAGTCCTAGTCATAAGGATCTTATTCTCTAAATAGGTAAAATGTGTATAGAATGTGACTATGTAGTATGTGTGAGTTTTGATCTTTCAGTTTTAAAAGTGATAATTTATAACTCTTTTCATTTGGGGGTATCCAAATTAAATAATTTAACAGGTGGTTGAGTATGCAATGCAGAAGCTGTTTTCTGAAAGTTACGGAGCCTATTAGGGTCACTCAGTGTAGACATTTAAAGGTCACCACAGTCCTTGCAAATATCAATCCAAAAATATTAAACAACACTTATATAAGAAGCTTGTTAAATGGGAATTAAATGGAGGTTTCCTGAGTCTTGGCCTCGGTAATCCCCAAATCTCATCTGACTGTACTGGCAGCTGCAAGGTATAACTAAATAGGTTATTAGTGTGCTGCTTAGATGGCTGAGGATCTCCAATCTTCAGCTTTATGAATCATGACACACCTAAGGCATAAACCAATGTGCAGATTTGCTCGCAGCTGATGCAGCTTATTGCTATAGCAAATGCCAGGCTTAGGGGTATAGTGTATACACTGCATGGTAATGCTTGTGATTTAGCTCTGTCCCTTACTGTATAGCTCTGCATGTAGTCTTCTCCCTCAGGTTGTCTCAGGGCTTTTACGGCTTCCTTCCAGTTATGTTGCAGTTGCCTTGAGTACAAAAGGGAAAATTAATACTAAAACAGAGATATATGCTCAGTTAATCTAAACCTGACTTTTTACCAGATCCTACAAAAATGGAAATTTCAGAATAATTCCATAAAGCACACTGCAAAATGGCAAAGCAAAAATCCACTCTTGTATCCAAAGGTTTTTGTTTAAAGACTGATTTAGGTGAACTGAAACTACTGATATTATCATTACATCTATACTGACACAAGGATAAAACTATATATTACCACAGCTAATATAAACACAAATGATATTTTTCTCTTGGCTATTGTACCCGTTAAACAAAATCAACATTTCTAAGAATTCAGGTAAATCAGGACAGAAAGGTTAGTTTAGATCCATCTTTATTACTTCTGGTTATTTAGTCTTTGTAATTAGTTACTTCTAATATTGTTTGCTTTATTTATATGTTAAATCACGTATGAAATCAGTATTGCCATTTCATCTCTTCAGCATGAGTTCGGTGTACCAGTATGGAGCCAAACTCGTGGGCCCAATGTGCAGTATGTATAGCCCTAAAGCTTTTCCATTCCATTACTTCTTCTCTAAAAAGCATAAAATTAGGTTTTCTAGATGTTCAGCCAGTCACTAATTACTGACTTAATCTCTTCTTAGTGATAAATGTAGGAAAAAAAACCCACCATGACTTAATGAGAAATGGATAAGCTTTAAAACCATTTTTACTTGATATAGATATCAGTGGAATTTGTTTTGAGTTTGTAATAATTTCTGCAGTTCTAGAAATATAGCTACAACTTTGTTCATTTAGAGGTTAAACTTTATTATTCATAGCTGTTGGAAAGCCCAGAAATTAATAATCTCATAAAGCCATCTAAATGCTAAAATATTTAACCTTTAGAAAGATTCCATATTTTTCTTGGCTTCAAGGAAGTGTGATGTAAAAGGAATACTATATAAAACATTCATTGTATCTTGATTTTTATCCTACCTTTAGGCAGATCTGCCTAAGTTTCATATTTTTCACTCATTAACAGGTATTTAACTTTCAAAATGAAGTATGTTAAGAGAGACAGTGGTGTGACAATGCATTTACACTGGAGTAAAAGAAATGATTAGCTGCTTATTTATGTGGCAATAAAAATTGTGGCAGTAAATGTTAAAAATAATAATTAAAAAGTTATGTCAATAGTAATCTTGGCTTAAATACATATTTGTACCATCAGCAAGCTAATGTCTTTCACTTTAAAATATCTTTTATAACAAGGAAAAACATTGAGTGGAGTGCAATTGTCTCTATGATGACAATTTTATGTTCTCTGCTGTAGAATTTACAGCTCAATTTGTATTATACAAATATCAGAATGTTTTGAAATTTCACAAAAATGACTTTAAAGGTCAAAAACTTATATGTCAAACTGCTTATGTAAATATTGTTCAAAGAAAAATGCCGCAAAGTAGTGGCTTCTGAATTCAATACATAAAGCATGAATGAGGGAGATGCCAAGGGCAAAAAAATGAAAGCGCAATGCTGATGCTGCAGTAATATAGAGTCACAAGGCATCTGTTAGTAGATGGATGAGTAGCTAGTGAAAAAAAGGGGAAAAATATTGCCTAATATATTTGTCAAAAAGTTTAGAAAAAAATTCAACTTGTTCCAGTTTTAAATTTAGATGTACATGGCTCCAAAGGAAAATAAAAAGAATTACAGAAAGTCCATCTTTAAAGTCATTGTATACTTTAGCCAATTGCAAATAGTACCATGACATCTGTAGACATATGATACAGTTTTCTGCATGTACAGTCTCTGAATGACTGGTTTACTCTAACCATGTGATCCCAATATTAAATCATGCCTCATGATGACTAGATTGATACTGATTTTAAAAATTCCTCCATGAAAAGAAGGGCTTTCAAGATTTCAGTCCTACATTATAAAATTTATGGAGGCCACTTTTGAGACTGCCTAGGGAAGCCTAAGCTTAATTTTATCTATACCAGGTTTTGCTTTTCCAGGTATTTATACAGCATTTTGTTGGCATATCAAAGTACTGTAAGTAAAGATTGTAAACCTTAGAAATATGAATGCATGTCATATATTCTTAAGATTAAAAATAAGCATAAAATCAGAAGATATTAATTGAATGTGGAATGACACTTACTTTTCAACATACTGTTATTTTCACAGTCATAGTGATGCCTGCTATTTTCTAAGAGTATCATTAACTCAGCAAATGTTATCCAGATGCTACAATACAGTGTTGATCTTTTTCTGGGAGGATGATTCACACTCCATCATGTCCCACAGATGGGTGCAATATTCATATTACTGGGTCCATATTTTGTGTGTCAGCAATGATGTTTATCTACCAAAATTGTATTTGAGCAAGAGGAGCGTTGAGTTAATTTCTCCCAGTTATTTTGGCTGTCACTGCAGTTTAGTATTAGCTTTCAAGCTGAATGAAACTTTAAGGATTACAATTAAAAAAAATAATTACACTTCTAGCGCTGGCTGATCCAATAAACTCCAGCCCTAGCAGTTCACATTAGATGTAATTCATAAACCTGAAGTACGCTACTTTGCACTTTATAGGAAAGTGAAGTCTTATACAGAGATACTGTTAAGGCATGAACTAAGACAGTCTTATTTTACACATTGCTTAACAATTCAGTGTTCTCCGATCTACAACTTTTTTTAATTTTTTTTTTTCTTTCAGCAGAGTTTGACCATATACTTTAATTCAGTCTCTTCCCAAACCATGGCTGTTAAATTCTATTCAGTTACTTTATGAATGTGCTTTTATTGCTTGGACAATTAAGAGTTCAGGAAAAGGTCCTTTTTTTTTATTTCATGGCTGTGAGTTTGTAATAGTCAGACTGAACCAGCCTTAAAATTTATGTTTAGCGGGCAACATAAGAGATAGAATTAGAGAAGATGTTAAACCAGAATGGTTTTGGAAATAGATTCTTTAATGTCTAAAAAGCGTATGGTTTAAAAGCTGTTTCAGAAGCTGCTAGATTTCAAATCTAACAGCATAAATTGCCTGCTATGTCCTTGGGTCTTTGCCATATAAATTAATGAGTACTTCCACCACTAGAAAAAATATGAGGAAACTTTAGCATTGCTAAAACTCCGATCTTTCTGTGTTCCAGTTCTTGTTTTGCTGATTGTCACCATGAGGCGACGGAAAAAAGAGCCCCTCATTTTTGATGAAGAGAGAGATATTAGAGAGAACATTGTTAGGTATGATGATGAGGGTGGTGGAGAAGAAGACACTGAGGCTTTTGACATGGCTGCCTTGAGAAACCTCAACATTATCCGAGACACCAAGACCAGAAGGGATGTGACACCTGAGATTCAGTTCCTGAGCAGACCGACTTTTAAAAGCATCCCAGATAATGTCATTTTTAGGGAATTTATCTGGGAAAGACTAAAAGAAGCTGATGTGGACCCCTGCGCGCCACCCTATGACTCCCTGCAGACATACGCATTTGAGGGGAACGGCTCGGTGGCAGAGTCGCTCAGTTCTTTAGATTCAATCAGCTCAAACTCTGACCAGAACTACGATTACCTCAGTGACTGGGGCCCTCGCTTTAAAAGGCTTGCGGATATGTATGGGACTGGACCAGACTGCTTATACTCATAGCCTTGGAACCTTTCTCTGAAAATGCACTGAAGAATACTAGAACAGAAAACTCAACCTTACAGACTGAAGGAAGTTGTGAATATTTCTCCATTTTTAACCTTTTAGGTTTTTTTGCCTTGCTGGAACATATCTTCATTAGACTTGTCCTAGGGACTGCACTGACCACACAGAATATGAGTATTTGGTGACGTTTTTGATAAAATGAAATGCTCAGCCACGTTCAAATAGATAGCAACCCTCAGATACCTGCAGAGGCAACTCACTTTCAGGAGTATGTTATGCACTGTGACCTCAATGAGCCAATGATACTCTGTAGATGCCTTTGCAGTATTGCTATATCTAGAACACAGAGCCTCTGCTACGAGATAAGTGTAAGAAGAATCAAATTTACAAATATAATATATCATTCAATACAACATTACAATATGTAGTATTTGCACATAAAAGGTTTTTTTAACAAATTTTCTTTACAGTGTTGCATGCAGCTTGCTAGGCCAAAAGCAGACGGACAGACATGAAAACAAATGAAAGCCCAACAGATCTTTTTTTTCGCTTGTCTCTGTTTCTTCTCAGAGCTATTTAATTAGAAATGTCTGTAATTTTCTGGGTAGTTTTATGAAAAATTACTGTTTGTACAAAGAAATTCCACAATGTTTGTCATCAACTTACTGAAGTACTTTACAAACAACATAAAATGAGAAATATGGAGGGGTATTCTTATAGTTGAAAAGTTTTGTGATGCCCATGTAGGTATAGAAAAGATGTTGCTATCTATTTGCTATTTTTTATGATCTCTTCTGATTTGTACAGGAGAATTTATCCTTTTATTATTATTATTTGTCATAAAGTTTATATTTATTTTGGAGCTCCAATCTCCACTAAATTCAGGTCCATTTTACTGCCTCATGGTATTAGACTTGTCAGAACATGCTGATTTTTCTTCAGTCTCAGATAAATGTGGGAAATGAAGCATGGAAATGGAGAAATTACAGTAAAGCAATCTCACCCACCATTCGTCTCTCAGAAAGGAGAGCAGCTACAAGGACATGCAGTTGTTCTTCTGAGCCATTGCAAAGTCTGAGACATTTAAATAAAATATTTGTACATTGAATTTTTGGAAAGAAGACTACAGAGGTAGCTGGGAGTGTCTTTAATGCAAGATTTAATTTTCAAGGTTAAACACGCTATATGCTTCAAAGACTGTAAACACCTTGCTTTTCTCCTTCCCCTTCTCTTTTGCTGCTGACGAATCACAGTAAAAGACTCTCTTCAATTTCTTTCTTATGTTAAGCAATGTAATGCTATTAACTCCAGAAATCATCTTTAGATCCTGCTGCACATGAGTATTTTTCCCCAAAGTTGTTAACTCACTACACATAATTTCTACGCAGGTTCAGGAGTGCCAAAACAGAAGGACAGCTGCTGTTGGTTAAAATACTGTATGATTTTGAAGTAGGTTTTCTTAGAATAAGACAGGTTTTGTAAGATTCTGACAATATTTATACTTCATCTTTCATGATTTATTAATAGATAATAAGGCATATATTCAAGTAAAATAGTGTTTTTAAGTATTATTTCAGACTGTTTTGTTTTAGATAATCTGTAGATGAGTTCCTAAGTTAGATTCTGCTCCTGCAAACTTTTTTGCTGGTACCTAACTTAAAATGACTTGACTTGCCTGCAATTACTGAGAGACATACAGAATTGTTTGCAGGACTGTGTGTGTGAATAGAAGGTACTCCACAGAGGATGATGCTCATTCTAAAAGTACTTATTTCTGAAAGAAGGATCCTTGTACTAAAATGCTAATGTATGGGTGACACCAGGTTGGAAAATGGGAAAATATCATTAAGGCTTTGTAACTTTTGCAGCCCAGCATTATCAATTAACTAAGTGAAAGTGGCCTTCTGCTCCATCAGAGAAAACAAAATGATTTTAAACATCTGCAATATATTTAATTTGAGTTACATTTTGGTAGACAATCATTGTTTCATAATTCAGTAGATTTGCTTCTAGTTGTATTAAATATATATATATAAGTGTGTATATATATATATATATACGAGACAGATTTTGTAATGGAACTGAAAGGTATCACCCATGACTTTTAGTCATACATGTAAGATTTTCAATAAAAAATTTTAAAAAACCCAAAATGAACTACGTGTATGCAGTTTAATGACAGCGAGATATGCTGTAGGAGTTAAGCAGGTATTAAATCAGCAAGGTGATGAGAGAACAGTTTTTTATTAATCTCCTTGTTGTTTGTGGGAAGATAATTCATGCATCTGGATTAAGATGTCAAAAATGCTGATTTTAGCACATAACACTCAAAGGAGATTTAAATGTGGTTTAGAATAAACAGGATGATTCCATTGCTTTTCCACCTTCTATATCTGTAAAAAACCAAAAAGCTCCCCTGATATGAAACTATGTTAGTAGGGATTTTTTTGGTATGCTTTCTATGGAAAGAATGCCATAGAAATGCTTGCATATGTATGTTTTCTGTTACACTGTCCTAAAACAATAGAGTAAATTTGTTGTTACATTATATATGCTTATCTTTTGATTATATTATTGCAGTGAGAAAAAAAGGTGGAAATCCCTTATGTTTGATGACAGATATTACTAAAGTATATACATGTGGTCTGCGTAATACACATACTATATAATGCTCTCCATAAGTTACCATGACTATAGGTTTTCGCAGTTTGTAATCTAGTTTAAATTTTTCCTTTGAGTGTTACATATATTGCATAGCCTGATGTCATAAAGTGTATTCTACTGACTACATAGTGTAAAATATAAAAAATATTTTCCCTGTCTTAGAAAGGTTATGAAATTATTTGAGCAAACTAATTAGAACGGCCTTTTAAAAAGATTTCCCATTTTATTTATTTATTTAACTTTCTGAAGACCTCCAGTATCTAAGTAGAGGCCACAAGTCCTCCTTAAAAGGTATGTCAAACATTGCAACCACTCCCATCTTATAGTGACATGCCAGTGTCTCTTTCCTTCCATCTTATGACAATTGAATAGGATTATTTTAAATTGAGATTTCCAAGCACCTTGAAAAGCGTATGGGGTTTAGAGTGCTGCTAAAAAAATCCACATAAAGTTAATCCACTTGAAGAAGATTGAAGGCAAGACTCTTTACTCTGCTTTGACCAATGTAAAATCTGAATTCAGCAGAGTTAAACAGTGGACATTATATTTTTTATTCAAAAGAATAAACTGAGTGTACTTATGCTATTAAGTTATATCCCCACTAAGACATAGCATAGGCCTTTCTAAGCCTACTAATTCTGATGACTGGGTTAATACAATCACTGCAGGACTTATGAAATTTGATGATACCAACCAAAACCTCTCCTTCTCCCTAAGAATTA
>VYXH01006288.1:111468-129026 GCA_013397275.1 Burhinus bistriatus | reverse complement strand
TCTTTTTACTTGTTGTTTTCTTTGTTCTTTTGAAAGGGGGGGAGGGGAATTTCATAGGAATTTCTCTTTAAAGTTAAGGTTTTTTCTCAGTTACTTTATCTTATTTACCCTTCAGGTGCTGGCACTCATATTTCCTGTCCTTTTACTCTTTTTAGAGATTTTGGATGAAAGCATGTTATGAAATATAAAATGTCAGCATCTTATTTTTATGGACAAGTACTCTTGCATGATATAAAGAAAAGTAGTAGTTTGTCATTCTGAAAAAGAAATAAATATACTATAAAGCATACAATTACACTGACTTTTAAGATCATTAAAGAGCTAAAAGGCAAACACAATTACCTATATTAAATCTAGTATTAAATTCTTGGTTGCATCTTGTCACGTGGCTGATTTTATTTTTCTATATGTAGGATTTTTCTCTACTTTAGAATCTATATAGAGCAACACTTGTTTGAGACAACATTGTATTCACCTCATTAGTGATAGCTGGAGTCAATATATTTTTATTGGTTTGTGACACTAAAAGTGAGTTGTAAAAGATAGAAATGCCACTTTATTTATTTAACAGAAACAGGAAAACCTACAAGGTAAGCAGAAGTCTACAAGTTGCAGTCTAAACTATGGCATCACTAAGCTTCCCAGATATATAAGTTTCCTAGATATACCCTAAGATATATTTACACCCCAGCATCACTTCTTCCACACCAAGAATTCTTCCTCTGCTCAGTATCAAGGCAGTTAAAAATGTATTGCATTGTTTACTGAGAAGTTTTTTACGGATATCTACTTGCAGTTTTGTTCGTTGAACTAGGAGAATCAGAACACACAACAGGAATAATCTATTTCCTTGAATCAAAAAAAAAAAAATCCATATATGAATACTATATGTTGCTTTATGACTATAGTTCATCATTTCTTACAAAAGAGGAAAAAAACCTTTCAATGTGGCACATAAAATCTGTGAAACCTTAGATCATACATCTGAAGTCAGAAATATATTTTTTGAGAAAATCTTGATTTACCTAAGCATTATATGACACAAGATTGTTATGGAATATTTATGTACCTAATCAAACACAATGAAAGCCAAAAACAGCATAGGAATTTCTTGGAAATCAGAAGAAAATCTGATTTGAAACCACAGTAGTTTATCATATATATGCTTCTTCTCTTATCTCATATGTGAACACATATTTCCTAAAATTATATGTATATTTAAATATTCCACCCACACATTATTTATTTCAAAATACTTTATTTAACCAGAGAGTATCTTAAAAAATTAACCCTACTCCCAAAAACTTTGTCTATCCCCATTAATGTCTGATGTAGAAAAATATGATTTAGACTCAGGCAAAACATTTAAGATTGCCCCCACAATAAACTCAAATTGTTTTAATATTTTGAGTCAAAGTAGTTTAGAAGCTGTTACAAGTATTTCCACAATGTTTTAAAGCCATAGGTTATTTTATAATAAAATGGTATCAGATTGAAATTCCTACTCCTAGAAATGGTATAATGTTTAATGGAGTTTAATATTTCATTGATTAACTAGGTTCATAGATCTATTGTGCATCATAACAACACGCTGAACGCTGAACCAGGACTAGAAAAAAGTAAAGGATTTTATTTTCTCCTTCAACTCCCCACCTTCTCTGCCTAAGACAGAATTTCTTTTCATTGTACATCAAAGCAAAATCATGTTGAGTCTAAGTTAAGACACAGTAGGGAATTGGATCTTCATCTCCTCCTCACAAAGGCTAAAAGACCATTTACTAGGTCATTCTGTTCAATCATTCCTGTCAGATGATATTTTGACTCCTAGGTCATGCTAACTGACACCCGTGAAGTCGGGTTTTTGGTTTGATTGTTTTTTTGTTGTGGGTTTTTGGTTTTTTTTCCCCAATTGTTAAAACTGGCATTCTTGGTGAAAAGTTTATGTTTGGATGAGTTGACTATTTTCATTGGATTTTTTGGTTTTCTTCTTCTTTGGTCAAAAACATACCAGCCCGGTATATCCTGACTTTTCTTCAGTTTTGACTTCAAACCTACCTTTTTCTCTTCTGTAAATAGCACAAAAGAAACTCCTGAGATTTTCCTTCTCTTTGATGTTAAGGAGCTGTGGAGAAAAAGCTAAACATAGCATCAACAGACTGCAATGAAACTAAGCTGTTACTTTCTCTAAACAGGAGCTCACAAAGACTATAGTTAAGCTGCCATTAACACTGTTCAAATCATGACGTGGGTCTAATCTTTCAACTTTAAAATAGAATGTAATTTTTGGGCACTTTTTACACATTTAGCAAAACCAAATTTTAGAATTGTCAAGGTTTGCTACCTATAGCTCAGTTTCATCATTATTATTTATATCATGGTCTCAATGCACAGAAAAAGAAGGAAAAGTTACAAAAGTAAAACAGCACAAGTACAAAATGTCCCTATGTGCACTGACTTTTAATGCAGTGTTTTAATTATTGCTCTACCTTAGTACTTCCTAATACATTGATAGCTTTTCCTCTCATTGAGACTAACTACTCATCATTTAGGGTAAGTGAGATACACAGCCAGACTTTCAAGCCACATTAGAGCATCCGAGTTTGACAAGAACGGTCAGTCTGAATTTTAATGTCTTTATATTTCCTTAGTGATTAAAATGTCCTTTATTATCACCACATTGTTGAAATTATATGGAGAAAGAAGTGTTTACTGATGCACCTAAAAAATGCTAGGTGAAATTCTGATCATGTTGAGTTACTTGGCAGATCTCCCTATGGCTTTCAAGAGGTATCAAGATTTATACATTGTTAGGGGAGACTGATAAATGACCAGTTACAGCATCAGGATAAGAGATTGTTAATTTGAGCTGGATACCCTTTCTTTTTACACAATTTCTTCTACTGACTTTCTCTTTCTAGAAGCCACAATCTGCGTCTTTTGATGGTAATGAAAATTGCTTAATAGGATGTTTTTAATGGCATAAACTACTTACTTATATCAGCATAGTACACATAACCTTGCTGTAACAAACAGTACCCTTGCTAACAAAGATAATTTCCGTGCACATGCTAAATACAGCATTGCAAAAGGTTTACACTCAATGAAGTATCAATGGTGGCACACTGACTGCAGAAAAAAATAAATACCTCTTTCTCTCGAAAATTAAGAACATACAGAATTTCTGAGCTATAAAATCAAAATACTATACCTTTCCTCAGACTGTGTGACTATCTGTAGGTTTGCTGACTTCTGTGACTGTAGATAAAATCCAAATGGATCATAATCCTTCTGTTTTGGAGTCTGTTATCTCCCTGCTGCTTGAGATTTTATTAACATGAAAAGGGGCTGGAGCAACAAAATGACAGAGAGATTAAGAGTACCAAGTTTTTCCTGGTGTTTTTATTGCTTCATACATGACCTAATGATGTGAAAAACAATGTTTTACCAGATGCTACTGGAATATAATTTCCTCTGAGCTAATAATGTTTCCATCCTGTAAAACAGTATCTTCCAACAGTCTACAGTACTTGGCCTGGTCTCATATTCTTATTAAAATATAAAGAAGGAAATATTAAGGAGAAAGTTTAAATATCTAAGTGACAAGTTTAATAAGAAAGTTGCTATTCCTCATAACACTGTTTTCCTACTTTATGTGCAATGAACATATGAATGGGGTTCTCATAGGATATATAAGCTGTCGATGCAGTTACTCTTTCTGTCTGGATGTTTGTTCATATTTGTTTCCCCTCCAGTTTTCTCTTTTAGTAGAGTTTGACTGTGACATACAGAAAACAACTACAGTGATGAAAAAGTACAGTGTATTTACCTCCAAGGACACTGTGAAGATGCAAGCAGTGTAAAAAATATTTTTTTTAAAACAGGTTAGTGAAAAGATGAACATTTGTCTCCCTCTTTCTCTTCTTCTCTCCTCTTCTATCCTCTGTACCCTCAAAGATAATATATGACACTAAAGCTTTTGCTAATTTATAATTTTGCTCTTTTGGGTACACATTCATTATCTTTTGTAGTAGTCGCATGTAGAAGGTGAACGGAGCACAAGCCAGTGTCAAAGTTAAAGCTTAGGAATTCGGAAAAAGATTTAATAGTTTCCTACTCTTTTTATGACCTTGACAAACTGGCTTTGAGATACAACTATGATTTATCTTTCAGTGTAAATTATTATATGATAACAAAACAAAATAACATGAAAAATTACTTAGTAACAGCTGATAATGAGAAATAGATTAATATATTATGTATGACATATTTTTTTATTGTAGCTTAGCACAGGTCAATATACTTTATTGTGATTCAAAGACTAACATAGACCATCTTGGCTCATGCCCAAAGCACTTTCATGAAGGGATTTTAATTCAAATAGCTATTGTGAAATGTGGGGTTATTTCAGCATTCAAAAGCCACAATTCCTTGAAATAAACAGAGGTAACCAACAATCCAGATTTCCTTCTGGGAACACGTAGATATATACAGAGAAGACAGGAAGGGGAAGCTTTTAGAATTGAACACCTGTAGTGAATATGTGTGTAAATCCAATTGACTACAACGGAAAGCAAGACAGGAGCAGAGGAGACATCTTTCAACGGTATGCATTCTAGTCAGTCTCATTTAGCCGATTATTGTCATCTGTATTGAGATGTTTTACTTTAGTTTGGCCTTTGTGTACTGCAAAAAAACCAGCTTCAGAAACACAAGAGATTTCTGTTGTGTTCTGGTGAATTTGCATCTATGAAGAGGTAAAGGAAATACATACCAAAGCTGTTGCTGTCTGGCAGTCTATTCTCACCGACAGTATAGTTAAGACTGATGGTACGCAGAGATGAGTAGGGGAGAAAAAAAAAGAGTAGGAAACCACTAAATCTTTTTCCTAATTCCTAAGCTTCAACCTTGACACTGGCTTGTTCTCCATGCTGAATGACAATGTCTTGCTCTCTCATTCTTCATCCTTTCCAGTATACATCCACTGTTCATCTCTTTCTCTAGTTGTTATTTCCTAGAGGAAAGTCTGATCTTTTTGAATTCTTTCTGTATGGTACTTCATACAACTGGTCACAAATGATGATTAGACCTTCTAAACAGGACAGCAATACTACTGTTATTGTTACTACTAGTAATAACGATGCTGCCGAAAAGAGACATTGCTGCTCTTGGAATCAGAATATCAAGTTATCTGCCCAGCTTTGTCACTGATCTGCTCTGTGCCATTGGTTGATTTGTCTTTGTCATCTCTTGATATAAAAGCCTGAAGAGGAACAGAGTTTTCAACATTTTTGAGAATCAAAATACTATGGTAACATCTACGTAAAAAGTGTTTGTTTGTTTTGGTTTTTTTTTTTTTTTGTTTTCTCTTTTAAATTGAAAATATGACGTATACTCATGGATAGAATTCAGTCCTGGCATAAGCCTGGCATAGACTGTTCCTGAGCTGTTGTCAGTAACAATGTAATTTCAGTGTTGTAAATGGGATGGCAAGGGAGCATCAAGAGACAAAGAGCATTCCTGAAAATGATTTGGCATTAGGAAGACATACGAATGCCGTATGATAGTTATACCAGTGGGATGGGATGGAATGTTGTAGAAAAAAGCAAAAATAAAGGCTGCCAATACTTTCATTTCATACATCTTTGTTCCATAGATGAAGAAAGAGAGACTGAATTAATTTGCTTTTTCATTCTGTCTTTGAAGTAAGTGTTCTCTCAAATCCACGATGAAACAGTGGCACATAAATGTATTGGAGGGCTAGTATACTTTGTTCTGAGGTAAAAGAAAGCTTCATATCTGTCTGTTGAGTATACACGTAGATAAAGACAAATACTTAATTGATGTTTTAATAGGGAAGAAGCCATATTTGGAAGTAACCAGGAAAGGTTTTGAGAATATTCTCCTCAGCTCATTTACTTCGACATCTGAAGCTTGTTAAAATCCATTCCTAAAGTAAAACATATATCTTTGTAAACCTTATGGTTTAACTAATCTGAGATTAATAAATACAAAGTTTATGGACATGGAAGCTTCATCTGAGGAGGAACAATTAATTCATCCTTCTTGTCATTCAATCATAAAAAACCCAATGGTTTTGTAAATTTAAAAATCTGTCCTTCCTTTGGAAATGAGAAATTAAAGGCTCCCTCACTAGCAAGTTGTATTGGCAAAGTAAGGCGTGGGGGAAAAGCTAACGGTCTTGAACAGACTACCTTGTTAAATAATATCTCTAAAGTTTATCTACCATGTGCATCAGGAATCACTACTCTGTTAGAAAACCAAAGTGGAGGCGGCTCAGGTAAGCTATCACCGACTTCAGTAACAAAACAGGTTTTGCTGTATCACTTTATCTCTGTAATTTGATGGTGGATGGAAATTATATAAACCAACTGATACAGACAATATTGATCCATAATTAATTTTAAAGGTGATCATACTGTCCAAAAATATTCTCTGTGAAACAATTTATCAAGATTCAGGCGAATAAAGTCAGACTGTTGTCCTGGTTTGAGGTAAAACAGAACCAATTTTCGGTTCAGTATTTTTACTTTGCAGCTAAGCCTCTTCTAACTAACTGAACTCTCTGAAATTATCAGCATGTTGTTGAGACACTGTTCGCTCCCATAGAGATAAGACCTGATTATTTACAATTTATACCAAGGAATAGTATGCAGAGAGGCTCTTGCTTCTATTTTTTGCTTTATGAACCAAGGTAGCTAACTTTGTTTTGTACCAAGTTGGAGGGCCGGAAGTGGAAGAGCGTAGAGGGGTCACACCTGTAGGGAGGAGCGGACAGGACAGGTGACCCAAAACTGACCAACGGGATATTCCATCCCATCTGCATCATGCTCAGTATAAAAGCTGAGGGATCAAAAGAGTCAAGCTCTCTTCTTCAATGGCAGGCATAGGAGGAGGACTCCGTCTATTCATCTTCCTTTGATCCTGATCTGTACTTCTGTGAATCCAGTTCCTGAGTTCAGTTTTCAGCCATTGCTAAGTCCATTCGGTGACTTTCCCAGTCCCTGCCGGTGATGTGATCGTCATCCTGGGAGCTCCATATTGGTTTTGTATATACTGTATATATTTCATTATTTTTTTATTAATATTATCATCTTTCCTTTTTTATTATTAATATTTCATTAAAATAGTTTTAGTTTTCTTTTCAACCCATAAGTCTCTCTACCTTATTCTCTCTCCCTTCTCTTTTTGGGAAGGGAGAGAGATTAAAGAGAGCATCTGTCGTTTGTTTAGTGGCCAGCCCAGCCTAAACCATGATAACTGCTGAAATTTTTGCTGAGTGAATTAAGAAGGATGCCAATACTCTGATGCCAAAAATTATTTTCTAAAGTAAATGGGATCTCACAGAACATGTGTTCCACTGTTTATTTTCAACATGTTTAAAGACAAAAAAGTCAGGGAAACAGGAGACATGAGTTCAAAGAGCTCAAAGAGGACTTTTTGTAACTACAGCAGCTTATTTGCCATCCAATAGCTCAGAATTTTGCAATATAGTTGCAATAATTTTGTACTACAGCAGCAGTGAATTGACTCAGAGAAAAATATGTCTTTCAGTGAATGAGACCAGGTTCAAATCTTCAAAGGTATTTAGGAACATGGTCAATGACAATGTGGCAGTTAAACACCTCCAAGGGCCAGGATCAGAACTGTTCCTTCATTTTCTAAATTCCCTGGAGACCAGACATCTGAGCACAGCACTCTTTAGACAGTGAAATGTAACAAGACTCTCTACCTTAGGAAACATATTTATAAGAGGAAAACTTTCACCTTTTCATATTTTGTTATTATCATGAAAGAGATCATACCAATCTTTTATCTACAAATAACTGAAGTATGCCATGAAACTTTATCTGCACAACTCCCATTAAAACTGCATAACCTAAATTCTTTAGAAAGTCTCCTTAATTTTCCTTGAGCATCTTTTGTAGTCCACAATGAAGTCTTTATAATTTCTAATTATTTTTCAGTTGCTACACCTTCTTTCTCCAGCTGCTGTATGAAAAACCATACAGTAGGTCAATAATAAAGATTCTTTTTTTAGTATTTTTTTTTTTAATAGAATCTAATGTTTTGACATTATGTGAGCTAAAGTGTAAAATCAGAATATCTTGTGTTTAGAAGAATAGCAAGCTCACCGAGCTTAGGACAAAACTGTAATAGCTGCTGAAACATCCTATTATTTTTATTTTTTATCATTTTTCTATAAATAAGGTCCTACTGACCTTTAAATTACAAGATAGAGAGCAAATTTAATGGTTTTTATACCTATTGTCCAAGGAGCTAGAGACACATGTTATTTACAGCCAACAGGCAGAAAAGTGAGTATGTGCAAGATGACATGATGTTAGATTAAAAGGATGCAACTTTAACCAGCTTAGAAACAGGACATCTTGTTTACAATGCAGTGTATTCATCAGAGAGCTGTTAAGTATGAATTATTAAACTTAGTGCACTTCAGAAAATGGAATTGAACATGGGAGACAAAATATAAATGACAGTCTGCAAGCAAATAAATTTAACTTTCTCCTAGCTTTAAAATAGATGTAAAGTACAATATTAGCATACAATTTAAAGGTCCATTAGTAGTGGTAGTCCATCAGTATTGTGTAGGTTAACCATGTTGACAGCTTGAAAAACAAATGATGGGTCACATGATTTTATAGACTTCTGTTACGCCCATACTCCTTCACGTTTCTCTGTTATTTTTCCTCTCCTCCTTTAATAAATCTATTTTATTATACAACCTCTCAGTCTCTAAAAGGTTAAGATATACCAGGTACTCTCACGATTCGGGTTGCAAAATTAGATTGCAGCAGTGGGGTTTATAATCAATGCTTCTGCCTTCTAGATCCGCCTAGAAAAAATTCTCTACTAGTGTTTACATGGGGTCAGTATTTTGCCTATTTCTTATAAAAGACAGGCGAAAGACATAAAACCAATATACTGTCTGATGTCTTCTCCTTCTGTGTGTGTTTTCCGTGAATTCCAAATAAAAAAACTTTTCAAGAAACTGTGGTACTGTGGAGAGTACTGAGGAAAGGACAGAGTAAGAAAGAGGACTTCATGCCTCAGGAAGTTAATAATGAATTAGGAAGACCCCTTACCTGTGTAAACTGAGTTGTGAGTGGGAAGGAGATGTTAGTCAATAACATTTAAAAGACATTACATTACTCTCAGCTGGCCTATGACAAATGAATTGTGTTTTGAAACTAGGTCATAGAGAATAAGTCTTCACATAATTGCTGACCATTAATTTAATACCTTTGTTGGCAGTCTCAGTAAAGACAAAAAGTACTGAATTAACACACACTGAAATACCCTCTCTCTTTCCATCTGGTTTCAAAATGTTCCCTTCAGGTCATTTTTTTTTTTAGTCACACTGGTGAAGAAAACTTGTAATAGCCATCACAGAACAAGATCAAGAAAGCTTCAGATGTTAACGGACTGTTATTCCAGCAGTTTAAAAATAACATTAGAAACAAAAGAAAATAGTTGACTAAGCAAAGATAATGCAAGTTAAGGTCAGTCACAAAACCTTTCTGATATTTAATCACCTGCCATGCTCAGCTTTCAAAAGTTCTAGCAGTTATATTCAAATCAGGTCAAAAGTAATCATTAAACCAAATATGTGTTTAGATAGAATTTAAAATCAATTTTTGACAAAGTTCTAATGATTTCCTTTTGTCTCACATTTTTTTCCTTTAACCTATATGAAATCGCAGATGTTCACTATGTAATAATCTCAGTAAAATTCTGGAAGCAATAAGTAATACAATTATGAAACACTACAATTTTGTAGACATGTATTGTAAAATAGATATCATAATAACTTTAGGGACAAGATATTCTTGTACATGGAGCTGGCAGATATCCTACCAAACACTGAAGTGAAACAGTGGAATAAATTCCTTTATATCAGAAAGTATATTTATAACAGAATTAGCCAAAGAAAATAATCTGTGACTGATGTGTTGAAATGCAAGACAAAAATAATCCTCTGACTTTTTAGTTTCTTACTTGTAATTGTTGGTATTGGTTGGCTTGAATGAGAAGCACAAGGATTTGAATATGGAACAGACAAAAATTATTTTCTGTAAAAAGGGCAAATTTGAACAGGATCTTTTATTCAAAGCAGGAGAGCATAGTAACTGATATGGAAGAAGTACAAGATTTACTAAATGAAAAAAAAAAAACAACAAATCAAGGTCAAACACATCCAAAAGAGTATTAAGAAGGCAAGTACAAAGTCTGGAAAAAGAATCTGCAAGAAGAATATCTATGACACCACTGCAAGGAGGTACAGAAACAAAGTGAAAATAGTCAAAATATAGTTAAGCTTAACTTTTTAAAGAAAATTTCAGCTGTCAGTGACAAAGATAAAAATAGAAAAGGGTCAGCAGTTATAGGAAACAGAAGAAAAGTTATACTAATCCATGCTCAGAAAGGAATAAATATCAAGGTTAATGTATTCCAATTGCCAAAGGAATATTTTTGCCTCAGATTTATTTATTTTTTTAAATGTGACTGCTCTACAGAAAAAACAATGGTAACCTATCATAAAAAGAAAAAAAGAGAAAGAAGTATGTAACAGAAATAAGGATATTTGAAACAGAAACAAAGCTTATACTGCATATTTTGACAAAACCTGGGTAGTCCATTAGTCTCTATCCCTGAAAAATGTATTCCTTAAAAGAATTATCACTTGAAACTGAAAGTCTGTTACTACGAATGAATGATGGCAATGCTCTCTGAATGGAGAGCCAGAAATACAGCAACTGTATGTAGATCAGATGTATATACATAACAGGCCTCAGTGCTGTATAATGGCTTAGAACATACTTTGGAGAAAAAATTACCAAATCCATGGAACTCTGCAGACCCTTGAGTAAGTCACAAAATTGTATTAGAGATAGCACATAAAATTCACTCCTTATATTGTAAGTACACATATATGCATATTTTCTGACAGCTGGTCTATTAGATAACCATAGTCAAGTCAGTCCAATCTATCTAGACTTATAAAAACACTTCATACAGTTCCCTATAAAAAGTGATATTTCAAATGGACTTTGTCAGAAACTGTGAATAGCCAGATAACAAGAAAGTGACACAAATTACCTCAAACAGATCAGATTGGCAAGAGATTAGGCAGTGATTTTCCTAGACATTATTCTTGGGGTAGATTTGTTTAATATTTTTGTGAGACACCTTAATGCAAGAAGTAAATGGGTGCTCTGAGATGTGCAGGTGATACAAAGTGGAAATTATTATCCGTACTCCAGAAGATCAGATCAATAAGTGGAAGAATCAGATGATTTTGTGGACTAAAGCAATGGAAATTAAATTAAATTTAAAAATACAAAGATATATACTTCAAGATTCGTGCAAATTTGAGTCTATAAATGTAAACTACCTCAATTGTATGTGACAAAGGAACAGAAAAATTGGAATACATTGGTGAGTAACGGGTTGACAGTGTGACACAGCTGTGAAAATGCTAATGATATCCTAGGATGCGTCGAGCAAGGTATTCTCAGTACAGATAGGAAAATATTGCTCCCATTTTGGAACATGTTCCCAGGATCTTGCTCAAAATATTCTATACAGTATTACTCACCTGATAATGATGAAATTAACCTAAATTAAGTGCAGAAAAGGACTATAAGGGCGACTACAAGAATGGAAAAATCCACAAGAAATCATGTTAGAAGAGATAGTAAAACAAATGTTGAGAGAAGATGACTTTCTTTGTAAGTGTGCAAATATAACAAGGACAACAATGATCTGCTTTAGAAGGCAATGCAATGCATGCTTGATAACCCTTTCAGTGAAGAATTTTTTGCTAATATCCAATCTAAACCTCCCCTGGTGCAACTTGAGGCCATTTCCTCTCGTCCTATTGCTTGTTACTTGGGAGAAGAGACCCATCCCCACTTCGCTACAACCTCCTTTCAGGTAGTTGTAGAGAGCAGTTAGGTCTCTCCTCAGCCTCCTTTTCTCCAGACTAAACAACCCCAGTTCCCTCAGCTGCTCCTCATAGCACCTGTTCTCTAGATCCTTCACCAGCTTTGCTGCCCTTGGACAATGAAGCATTTGGTTCAAGGGCAATGAAGCTGATGAAGGGTCTAGAGCACAAATCTTGTTCTTTGGGGCCTTAAAGCAACATTCCGGGGCTGTGTTACTGAATGGGTATAAATCTGATTTGGGATTAGATGCAATTCATATAATATTTTAAAATTTAGAATTGATATTGTAAAGAACAAAATTCTAGCTGTTAGCATGTCTTAAACACTGCATATGTATATACATACAAAATCACTGCTTTTAGTTAAGCAACTTTGACTTATATTTTTTTCTCTTTACTGATACTTATCTCACCTTTCCTAATTTCTGTCATTTCTGGCTGAATATCTGAAACTACCTGTTACCATTCCCCTACTGTATGTCACTCAAGACCAATTTCCCAGTAGTTAATTGAGAATAGACAGCTCACCCTGGCATGCTCTGACCTCACGATATTTGCACACAGGAGTCTTTACCCCTCAGTTATCATGACTGATGCTGCTTTATATATCACTGTATAGAGGAGAGCAAGAAATTCAGAATGCATCTCCAGTATTTTTCTGTACAGTGCTCCAGAAGAGAAATGGCGGAAAACTATAGAGGTTTTGTTAGAAAAAAAAATTCACAAATTGAGATTAAGCAAAGGGAAGTTCATCTTTTCAATACTGAGGAGGAAACATAAGATTTTCATAATTTCAATCAGCAGTTTTACTATTTTTATATGCAAAAATAAACAAATGTATGGAAACAGGCTTGTTTGACAATTGTTTTTTGTTTTCTAATCTTTGTCTTCTCCACTGCTTTCTCTGCTCTACCATGACAAGAAAGCAGCAGAAAATTGTAGGTTATATCTTCTCAATTCTTTTGTTGTCTGTTTTAAAGTAGTGTTTAGTGATTTATACATAATAGCTTTACAAAGTACATATTTTTGAAATAAATATCGTTCATCTGCAGAAAGCAGAATGCCTTATAATATTAGATTCACTGACAGCTAAATCACGCTACCTTTAAATCTGTAATGCAATTGTTTCCCCTAATTAGAGAAAGGTCAGTGCAGAATAAGAATAATAATCATAGTGATAAAACTTTACATTTATATTATGTGTTGTGTGTGAAGAATTTAAAGTATTTTTCAAGCTTAATAGCATTTAGCCAAGTATTAGGTGTCTATTTACAGAAAAGAAGCTAAAACTCAGGGCATAGACAATTTAAGTGAGTTACCCAAGGCCACACAACAATTCAATTCCAGTAACAAAAATAAGATTCCATAATTTAAGTCTCCTTTTTTCCTAGCTAGACCTCATTCCTGCCAAGCACCTGTCTTATAGACAAATACCCTTGTTCTGAATGGTGAAGTGAAATGAAAGGAAATGAAGTCACCTTGGGTGATTTTATTAGCTGACCTGTCTTGATGAAATATTGAATCCTCTAAAGATGGTGCATAGAATTTTTCTTTCTGGTCCTAAATATGTTAATAAAATTCTTTTACTCTTTCTCCTGTAGAAATTTTGGATGTACCAGAAATGGGGCAATGTGACCAGGGGTGCATCCTTACAGCACCATCTTTTGCAGCTGAGTAGACTTAAGAGTAAAAGAGAGGAGATGTGATAGCAAAGGACTGACTACATTAACAGCTTAAATAAAAAGTAACTGGCATATCAGACAGAAATGTGAAGGAAGTGAAATACCTTCTATCTAAATACACACACGCAGTGGCAGCTGTTTCCGAGGTAACACAACGTGCCTTTCTGAACAGTTATTCCCAAAAGCAGGTGTAACTTTCAAGGGATGAGTCAGTGCAGAAAGACATTCAGACCCATAACATTTCTAACACCAGTTAGTTATTTTAGGTGAATTTTTCCTTGTCACAGGCTTTTATATAATCACTAGCAAAAGTTTGCCAGGAAAATAAGTGCAGTCTTCTGGCAATCTCTCTCTCTTCTTCCTGTAGAGTGATCTGTGATTCTGTATGTAGGTAAAAACAAGAACAAAAATAAGTTGATAAGAAAGTCAGGAGGAGTAAGAAACAATATTTGATTATAGCTTCACTGCCTGACAGAACCGCTGTCTATAAATCTTTTGTGCATCTTTTACTTTTGCAAAACTGGGTATTAGCCAGTAGTGTACAATGCTCCATACTCAGGGAATTCAGTTCTCTACTGCCTGAAGCCTGTGTAATTTCTTACAGCTTCTCAAAGGGCATGCAAAATACCATGATTTTGATCATACTCACATTTCTTTGCACACAAGATAGTGATTATTTCAGGTAGTGTGGAATGAGACCAAGAAAGACAGGAAAGAGGACTCTTCCTTATGATTGATATTTAAGTGAGAAAATACAGAATAATAATAAACACACACATTTTCATGAGCTTTCACTTTTTTCCCAGTATTTGTAATAGCATTAATCAATTTTTAATTATGAATTCAGGCAGGTATTAAAATATTCACACTGTATAAAATTTTCCAATAGATTACCAATGCATTAAAACCCACTTAAAATTACATTTTTGTAGCATACCTATAAAAACTGTTAGTTAACAATCTTTGCAGAAGATCTATTTAAAACCTATGCACAGATTTAGAAAACTAGATTCCTGCTGTATTACTTTTGGGTGCTATAATGTGCCTATTAATGCTTTGCTCAGAGTGCAAGTGGACTAAAATATCTAACAACACACAGGATGAATATGGAGCATCTACTTGTTAATCTCTTCTAGTCTCTGAGCATATCTTGCTGCACCGTAGTTGATTTGTCACATACTCTAAAGGTGGTTTACAGTGAAGGACTGCAGATTTGTAATTTTAACCTTTTTTTGTGGGCATGTTATTGCATGAGGTTCCACAAAAGTTTCACACGATGTGATTAACTATTTGTTTCTCATTCATACTTACATTTTTCATTTACAGATTGAAGGTAGAGGCCTACAGTCAAAGGAGATGTGACTAGCTGCCTTTCAGCACTATAATGGAGAGTAATTAGTCATTTGTATTCTCCTCCCGCCTCACACAGTTTTGCTCTTTTGTGGCGATAATTATAGTCTAGGTGAAAGTGCAGAGAATATAAAAAATTCATGTTCTGTTGCATTTCTAAGAAATGATGATATATTTATGGGAATAATTTTTAATATTACATCAACATTTTAGGTAAGAAGAAGATGATGTCATTCAAAGAAGCTTTGAAAATTTGGAGAGGTACGTCAGGACACAGATGAGA
Source organism: Burhinus bistriatus (assembly GCA_013397275.1). NCBI lineage: Eukaryota > Metazoa > Chordata > Aves > Charadriiformes > Burhinidae > Burhinus > Burhinus bistriatus. The sequence goes on along the minus strand of VYXH01006288.1, from coordinate 113,728 downwards.
TTAAGAAGTTAATATCCACAAGAACATAAGAATGGCGATAGTTCAGACTAAAGGCCTTGTAGTCAAAAGTGAAAAATTAATATAGAAGAAATCTAGCAGGAGAGGATGTGCTGACATGTTCTCAAAAGTCTTTCTCAGCCTTGAGATGGAAATTGCAGTTCCAGGGCTCAAGGCAGCTGATATGTCCTTGTCTGTACTACCCAGATGAAAGCTGGGAATGGAAAGTGCTGTCACATCTCTAGGTAGATATGTTCTTCTTGCCTTTTATCCCAGTCAGACTTTGTTTTCCTCATTGTATAAACATACTGCACTTTAGAGACTTCATGTTCTTTGATAATGATCAGTTTACTAGTCAGAGAACCATGGACATTATGAGTTCATTCATATTCCTCAGTTGCCACATCTGACCAGACAGTAATGCTTACTGATTTGCATGGTTTGCTTACAAACTATGTCAAAACCACACCATTGCATTTTGATAAATGGCTTTAATCTATTAGTTGACCTAAGAGAAACAAACAGAAACAAAGTAAATTGTTTCTGTGACTTTCATTTGTAGGGAACTGCAGTAAAATCATTAAGATTGGTGTGAATGGAGAATAAACAGGATTTTTTGGCTATAGAAGCAATGGAAGGAAAAGCAGAAGCAAGTGAGGTCTATAAGAATAATGTGTGCTGATACCATGTAGATTATCAGTTGGTCATCAAGACCCACACATACACACATGTTGATTCTCAAAACATCCATAACAATAGACAAATAACTGAGTAAATTCTGAAGACTCATAGAGGTTGGACAGGATGGAGAGATTAACCTCTGAAGAGTCCAATAGACACATGAAAAAATAGCACATAGTCACCAACCTAAGAAAAACTGAGGAAATGATGAGTAGCTGGTGTTACTTGGAATCTGTATCGTCCTGGGACCAACTGCTATTGTACAAGCACCCTGGTCACTGCACGCTGGAGACGCTGCTAAGACACAAAGACTTTGGTGCCTGTGAGTATGAGTGTGAGTGTTAATGAGTTCAACTAGTTGGATTTGTTTGGTTTGGTTTTTAATAAAATCATCTTTCCCTCCTAGAAGCCCAGTACAATGTTTTGCTACATTTTTGCTAGTATGTTATGGCATTACTTCCTACATTTTCTATTTTTCCTTTGTTCTTCTTGTTTTCTATTTTATCTCCTCTGCATAAGCTGAAAACAAAACAAAACAGAGCAAACAAAAAACCCCCAACAAACACCCCAAATAACCAATCAAGATATGGTCCCTAAACATTTGTTTCACAGGTAGCACTTTCCAGCCATAGAGGTTTACAAGAAAGAATGACGAAAACTGAACTACAGCCAGACTATGAACAAGTTTCAAAAATGTCTTCCTTAATAGCCATTAAACAAGATGCTTTCCATCAAGAGGATCCAATTCAGACTGGCTTTTGGTACTTTTTAGATCTTGTAGGACTCTTTTAAAAATCATTGGGAGGAATCCAGTAGAGATTAAGTGGTTAGTCTGACTTGGTGGTTACATAACTTCTCCATCTACATAGTTCGCAGAAAATTGAAAATGTATCAAAGCCACAGATTCAACAAGGAAAATGTATTTCTTGGTTATTAAAGAGGAAAAGGAAGTGGAATGAAATACACCTACAACGGCTTTCACAGTATGAAGTGCAGCTGTTCTCTACACAACTTGGAAGGCTAGTGGAAAGTGGCAAAAAAGGCCCCTCTTCCAATCAGTTTTTGGGGACATCTTGTTTCTAAAGGGGGGTGCATAGATAAAGTGAATTCTGATATTAAGGATAATTGTATCAGATCATGAAGCATATACTCAAAAAAAGGGCTATCTCACACTCAAATATTGCAGCATGCTGGAGGAAGTAGACAAAAGACACAAGCCTCATGTTAGTTCTGGAAGTCCAAAGTGAGAGGAAAAAAAACTACTTCAATGAAATGTCGGGTTTTTGTTTGTTTGTTTGTTTTTTAAATATATTGTAATTTCTGTCAAGTCAGGTAGTTCCAAGTTCTACAAGCTAAAAATGAAGACTGTACATGAATATCTCACATTTAATATTAATATTAATATTAGCTGGCTAACATTCAAAGACCACATCCACCAACCTCAGGAGTGATGCATCCCAACAAAGAGGAAGTCAGGCAAAAACACTAGGAGGCCTGCATGGATGAACAAGGAGATCCTGGCCAATCTCAAACAGAAAAAGTAAGCGTACAGAGGGTGGAAGGAAGGACAGGTAGCCTGGGA
>VYXH01006288.1:71776-111345 GCA_013397275.1 Burhinus bistriatus | reverse complement strand
TTTTACAAGGGCATGTAGTGATAGGATGAGGGGTAATGGTTTCAAGCTGGAAGAAGGTAGGTTTAGATTAGATCTCAGGAAGAAATTTTTGACTCTGAAGGTGGTGAGGCTCTGGAACAGGTTGCCCAAGGAAGTTGTGGAGGCCCCATCCCTTGGAGTGTTCAAGGCCAGGCTGGATGAGGCTTTGAGCAACCGGGCCTAGTGGGAGGTGTCCCTGCCCATGGCAGCGGGGTTGGAACTATATGATCTTTAAGTTCCCTTCCAACCTAAACCATTCCATGATTCCATGATTCTAATTAGTAGGTGATAATTTGGAATGTTTGCCACCAGCTGCCTACATGTCCAGGTGGCTTCAAAATAATTAGCACATATTTAGTACAGGTTAGCTGTTTATCACTGTATAGTTAGTGTTCTTCCATAGTATACTGCCCATTAGTTTCAATACCACCGGTATTTGATTGCTCAATAAAAAAAGAGGGAAGGAAGGAAGAAAGGAAAGAAGGAAGGAGACAGAAAGATAGGAAGCAAGCATGTGGAAAACTTAAGAGCTATGAGGTAATTCCAGACTTTTATTATAACAGCTAGGAAACGTACATATTGGGGAGGGGTGGGGGTGAGGGACAGGTACAGCTTTTTTCAGTTTCAGATTTTTGCTTAGACATTTCAGTGACTCAGTTCTGAATAATGTCTGTGGCTTGATCCAAAGGCACAGAAGGAGTCATACTGACTCCACTTGCCTTGGAACATGCCATTGACAAACAGATATATGGACCAGGCACGGATTTAACTCTGATGTCCTGAAGTTGTTTTTTCCTATGTAGAATAAAAAAGCAAATGAGAACAAGAGAGGATCTGCAAGTCTGAAATTTAGTTTTGTAGCCAATGAAACAACAGCAGCAGCATTCCCCAGCTGTGCTTATTACTACTGCACAGCAGTGATAATTACCAAATTTCTATATTTGTGGAAAACTGGTGCCTCATAAATATCCAGCTGCACTTTTATCTAAGTACAATATGTGACCGTTTTCTATAAATATGGAATTTGGTAGAAGCATTTTGTAACTGTTAAAATGCAGGATGAATTATAGGAATGTTCAGTAATTTATTTATGTGTTTATTTAAAATACAGAAAAATTCTGCCTTTCAGGAAAATCAATATGACTCATTGCTATTTTCAGTTAACCTATCACTGGTTGTTTAACGATTTTTGACCATGAGGACTATACAAGGTGGTTTTTTTAGCAGTATGTCTTGACAGGAAACAAGCAGATTAACGAAATTTTTTATCATAGTGGCTCATGTGCGTAGTCAACAACTATGCTGGCTGTAATGCTGGAAACACTGGCACCAAGAAATCTATCAGCAGTGTGGAGTTGTGCAGGTAGAATAAAACAGGGACATTGATTCAATTGAGACAGGTGGAACATTTCAATTATTTCTCTGCAAACAACCACAACTGCAGCAAAATCCTGACATAAGATGGTTAACTTTGAACTTGCAATAGATCTTATAGTCACCAAAGCACCTCAGAGGCAGAAGGCAAGCTGTCAGTAATTAATGGTTTGTGGATTTAAGAAAAAAGGAGGGTGTCAGCATTTACCAGTGAAGGGTAGGGGAGTACGTAGGACCAATCTAGCTGACAACTGCAGGGAGTTTTGCAAATGTTTGCAAGTGGCTTCTTAAGAAATACTCATCTGAAAATGACTATACCTATAAATGGATTACGGTATCTAGAACTGCACATGCCTTTTATTGTTAGTTCTGGCTGCTCGTCTTCTTCCATCTTGTCTAATAAGATTTACCTTAAAATGTTTTGTCCTATTTTAGCAACAGCAGCAGCAGAAGAGAAGAAAAACAACCAACCCCCTTCTTACGCCAGACAAACCTCTTTCTTTTTGTTAGTCCAAATGGTTCCAAAGGCTGTTTTTCTATAGTGCATGATGTGTGTGTGGCTGCAGTGGCTATATATAACGTAAGTACACAAAACTGGCAAGGTGGATTTCAGTCTACTGCTGATGAGCTGGCTCCTTTTATCCCTCTTCCCTCCCTGAAATAAACTGCTAAGCTTTCATATGCTATCCTGCCTCCATATAGTCACTTGACTAAAACGGATTTTAAACTTTTCACCTGTTAAAACTCTTCTTTTTGAAACAGCACTGAGGGAACCCAAAGCAATAAAAAACTGGCAGAAGTCCCAGTGTCATCCAGAAAGGGGGAAGGGGAGAGCTCAGGAAACTAAATTGCTGCTTAAAGTGTCAGCAATTAAAATTAATTGAAAATAATTAAGTCCCATCTTCTTGTTCCTCTTCAATGTTTATTTAATTTTGATATTACTACTATGGTAGGTTCATGCACAGGCTGAAAATAAGTTGAAAGTGATCTGCAGTTTCGTCCCTGATTCTTTGCAGGAAGGTGTCAGGGCGCTCTGGGGACCAGGGGCCATGTCAGGGCAGGGTCTGACAGCCAAGGCCTGTCCCACTGCCCCAGCCAGGAGCAGGCAGCTGGGGAGGCCCTGGGCAGCCCCAGCCCTGGGCATCAAGTACCTCCCTGGGGACAGGGACGGGCCAAGGCTGGGCTGGGACATGGGCCCACAGATGGATCTGGCTTGGTGGAGTCCAAGGCAGGGCTGTGGGGACAGGGACGGGCTGAGGCCAGTCCAGGGTGTCCCCACAGGGCATCAGGGACTCTCCCCAGGGCCCCAGGGCCATGTCAGCTCTGAGCTGACCTCAGTCCTCAGCGGGGACCCACACTCCATGTCCTGCTGAATGGCACTGCTGTGACCATTTCAAGGAGAGGTACATGTGTATGGAGGTCTTTTAGTCATGGTCCAGGCAGGCTGCCCTCCATCATTGCTTTGGGCAGGTGTGATGTAGGGACCTCTTTTTGTGTTTTTCTCTCCTCTCCTCCACCTGTGGAGGGTCTGGACTTCCAAGGCAAGGTCGGTCTCTGCTGGTGCGTGGTAGCTTCTCTGCATGAAGGTCCTTGGCGCCCCAGTGGCTCAGCAGAAAAAGGACAGTGCAGTTTGTGTCATCTCAGCCTAGGGACCCCCACCTCTGTAAAAACCCACATACTGGAAAGTGGAAGCTTTCTGGGAAATTACATTTCAGGGAGTTTTGCTAGCAAACATACTTTTACCTTATTAATTACAAGAATTCAAGCAAAACCAAGACACAGTCAAAACCGTAAGAGAAACCTGTCCTCCTTGCTTTTAACAACTGAATGCCATTCAATTCTTCTGTTTTCCAGCTAGGATTTTAGCAACTGAAAATCAAAATTTTTTTTCTGAAATTAAAGTGAGGGAGGAGAAGATAGCACTTTCCAAACACAAACACTTAGTGGAAGAAAGTGAGACAAGGCTGTATTGAAAACTACTATTTTTAATTAGAAAAAAATCATGCAGTTGTGAAAACTAAACTATTAAACCCATCACCTGTTCTTTGTATCTAAAAGAGAGGAAGCAAGCCTCAGATGAAGGCCAGGCTGGTATTGACTCTTAAGTTTCATATGCCTTCCCCTTGCTTCTCATGCCCCTGGCTTTTCCATCCCGGGGTCCCTCGTACAACTTGTGGGTGCCTCAGCTGTGGCAGTAAATGCTTGTAGGCCACCAGTACAAACCCGATGAGTCAAATGGTCCAGAATAATTATAAGCCTTGGGCACTAACAAATGTGGAAAGAATTACATCAGATCACACCCTGAGTTTAACTTAGGTTTACTGTTTTTAATATACTTTCAAACTTGATTTGTGTCAAGGAAAAAAAAAATAAATATTAAACGTGGGAGAAGTGAGAAACGTGTTTTAGTCTGCAGAACAAGGAGGGGTAATCATCACCTGAGAAACATTAACAACTGCACTGGAGAAAGGATGGGGGGAAATGCATACAGCATAAAAAGAATAACCCTGTTGAGCCTTTGATTTGTAATATTAATTTTCAGGGGGAAAAAGAATTGATACGAAAAAACGTTTCACTGAAAGTGGAAAAGAAAGTGAAAAAAGTTTACCAAATCTGGCTCTGGATTAGCACTTGACAGTATATTAATTATTATTTTTTTAAGTTTCTCAGTTTTATTCAAAAGCCGGTATCTTTCCCCAGCTGTTATTGTTAATGTTATGCTTGTGCTGACAACAGAACATGGAGTGTTCCTTAGCAATAGCTTATCCTCTACGTCTTGCTTTTTGAGATGTCTGAGCAAAAAATTTTCTCTACTGGATACTTGCTGCCTCATCAGGTCTTCCTCACTTTTAAAATGTAAACTACTTTCTCCTGTCCTTTGATTCCTTTAATTTATTCCCCAAATTTCATTCTGAATTGGAGCATTTCCTTCAATCAGCTGCTACGCTGCTGGGCTTCTATTTCTTTTGTATACAGTGTCAGGTACAGACACATTTAAAGTTGCCCTTGTCAGCATAACTCTCAGCATTATGAGACCTAGTTATATGGCACAAGACTTTTTATTACACTGTACAGGCTGGAGTTAACCTAATCCCTTTTAAAGATGAATTACAAGTATAGCAGACTGGTGAATGCGGGCTAAGCACCCAACCTTCCTCAATTCACAAAAAATATGAATATATATAAGCACATAAGACTTGTTAAAAGATTGACTTTTTGGCTCAAGCTGTTGAAATTCATGTTTCTAGTTTTGGAATTTCCCAGTCTGTCTGCTATCAGTATTGATATTATTGACAGTTTTTCAGAACTCAGCTGGACAAGATTCTGAGCAACTTGATCTCAGTTTGAATTTAACCCCACTTTCAGTAGAAGGCTGGGCTAGGTGAGCTTCAGAGTTTCCTTTGAACATAAATTTATCTATGTTTCTATAAATGATAATAAACTTGATGAGGACAGGCCTCTGTTCAGTAGTGAGTTTAATGCTCATTCTCAAAACCTCATGACCACTGGTATTTTTAATTTATCTCAAGTTTTAAATGACTCATTGAAATTTTACTGCATGTTACATCTGGTATTTCAGCTGATACATTGTTTTCTTTTGCTTAAAAAGTAGCTGAAGAATAGAAATAGTTGAGGCAATAATAATTAGGATGTTTACCACTTTTTTCTTCTTCTGATTTCCCATAATTATACTACTTATATATTTTGCCATGTTTCTTCTTTTGACCCTGGTACTACCATTACTGTTCTGTGAGCAATCACCTCCATTCCATCAGTTACAGGTGACAGGAACAGCTGTCACTAACAAAATCTTTTGTAAAAAATTATCTTTTGGGAAGATAACTGACATCCCAACAATTTTCTTAACAGGCTATTGATTTTCTTGTGCTTTTCTCTCCACATCAGACACAGAAACTTCATACTTTTGAAGATACTGTAACTAGGAAGGCGATGCAGCAGGTATGTTTTGCACCAGATTTCCCCTTTCATAACTTCATTTTTATGTTTCTGTGAGTTTTTCAGCTCCTTCTTAACACAGTCTTTGCCAAGCAACCAAGTCTCCCTTGAATGCATAAGGCTTTAAAAGCCCTAGAGATACTGAAAAAACATTACTGACGTCTCCTTTTGGGACATACCTATAAATAATGTTTTAGGGTTACTGTATAAACCTTTTGAAAATTGGAGCAAATATTTTGCAGAATTAGGTTAGGAGGAAGTAAAGCCATAAATAGCTCAGCAATTTATTTCCCAAAACAAGAATAGTAATTAATCTCATCTTGTATGTTTTCATATGCTATCATACAAAGCAGATAACTAACGAATGTTTCATTGCACTTGTAAGGATATGTAAGAAAAAATGACATGTCCTTTGTTAGAGATAAATATTGAAGAGGTTCTTACAGATGGTCTGGATATGAAGAAACCATCATGGAATATAGACTTAGTAGAAATCAGTCTTATGTTTAGTTTTCAATAAAGGTATAGGATGAATGTTAATCTTCAGTGAATATCAAGTAGGTTTCTTGCACTTCCCAGTAAAATCACTGGGTTCCAAAGATTTTGGAATGCAGGTTGTTTGTTTGGGACAGTAAATACAGACAGGAGCCAAAGCCTTATTTGTGCACTGTCTTATTCATCAGTTTTGCAGATGTCTGTCCTTTTAACAAGTAACCATCCTCCTACATGAACGCATGCAATAGTTGTGTTGGCAATGACACTTTTTAGGTGCAAAAAATAAGCAAATATTCTGAATAACTTAAGGCTGTCAAGAAAGCCTGTTTGTTCTAGGTGCAAGCTGATAATGTAAGAAAGTTGCATGTAAGTGTAACAAGTCATGTTTTTAAATAATTTTCACTTTCTAGTCGCAAGATGCAGTATGTACATATGGAAGGAAGAGAGAGTACCGCCTCTTGGACTTTTTAACAGGTATAATCCCACCTTATTTACTGTTACTTCTGATCTCCTGTTAATTAGCAACATTAGAAAATCACTATTCATTTGATATGTTTACAAGGCATTAAATAAATTTTTATAAAATAGAAGTGCTTATATTTGACAACGAACATGTTTTAGAGAGGGTCTTTTTATATTTGCTTAGATTTTTAATCTTACAAAACAGTTCCCTTCCAAATGTGTAGAAGCTGTGAATACTACATATTTTCGTAACAGAACCCTGCAGTTCTCATGCTCATAGTCACTGAACCAGAATTGGAGAGTTTCTGCATGAGGCTTATATGACTATGCAATAAAAGGAACACTATGCAAATAGTTAAATACTGATGTCCTGTAAAGGTGATGTGAGGTAGATAAATGTTCTTATTAGGCAGCAGCAGCTTTTAATACAGTAATAAAGTTTCCTGTGTCTAGGTGCTGTAGTAAATTCCGGCAAGGCATATTTATGTAATTGTCTATTGATTAAAACCCCCTACAGTAAGTATTAACAGTGGTAGGTTTTGAGCAGAGAATTTTACAGATTTTTTATCAGATCTCCCCTACTTAGCAACTGTTCAGATTAATTTTTCAAAATCATTTTCAAAAGATATTTTGAACAGAGTGGGTAATAATTATAAGCCAAGACAAATCCATATTCGTGATTTAATCCCTCCTCTAGTTGACCTCTGGACTCATAACCTCTCCTCATTCAGCATATTCCCCTCCTGTATCACTGGTTTCTGGCCAGAAATTGTAAATACTGTGATTCGGTGTTTCTAAAAAGATAAAAAACTTAAAAAAAAATGCTTCACTGATAAAGATTTAATTGACTTTATATAGACATTTTAAAATAATCCATACATGCACTAATAGAAAGCAGGGAACTTCTCATCTCCAGGTGCACAATGGGATCTATAACTATTAAAAAAGGAATCACAGAGGAGAGGAGACCTTCAGAAATAGACACTTTGATCACTCCTCTTTCCAAATGCATTTCATAGTCTTTTGTCTTTCAATCACCACACACAGCTCCAGCAAAGACTCTCTTCCTAGTTGTTCCTATTTCTGCTTATTCATACTGAGTAAGAAATTATATCCATGTAAAAACTGAGATTCTTCTTAATCACATCCACTGTAGAAAATTTAATTTTTTTGTCCCTTTTGAGTAACTAGGTTTTTCAAATCCATCAGCAAGACTATGGAGTGTATAAACAGTATAGGTCAAGAGTTTATGGTTCTCCAAAGGCAAAAAAGCTGGAATTATTGAATGAAATAGAGAAAATTTACAAAAAAAAAAAAAAAAAGGAACATAGTTCCTTGGCAGTTTAGTGAGAGATTTTTCCAATATAATTTTCTTCTGTATCATTAAAGTATTTTGTAAAAAAAGGAACAAAAGGGAAAAGAGGAATATACACAAAAGAATTAAGAGGAAAAACAGAGAATAAAGAAGGAATGATGATAACATTTATCAGGACATTATTAGAGGGAATTTGAAAAATGGTGCAGACATCAGAGATTTTCCCCAAAGACCCCAGATAAAAAGGTTTGGGAGCTGGTGAGCAAAATATAAAATGAATAAATACAAAGTGTTCATCTGTGAAGCACTGGAGATAACCCAACACGATGATAAGGTAGTTTTTGAAGCCAGTGATTAAGAAGCGAAAATAGGCTGTGTCTGGGGCTGCTGATTGCAGCTATGTATATATACCTATAGTTTGAAGGAACAGCAGCAACTATCCTGTAATGGGTACATTTTTGAAGGATAGAGGTTGGTCTCAGGTAAGACTTTTCTTACTAGTCTGTCACCAATTTTTCATGCCTTTTCCATAAAGAAAAGTATCATCCTCAAAAGTTCCCCAAATTACAGGCTCAACAAACTTCCTAGTAGAAATCAGAGGCCTATAAAACAGCTCTTTAGTAGCAGTTGAAACCTGTCCTGATTTGAGACAGGACAACAAAACCTTAGGTGTTTTTTGTTTACAAAAACTTCAGGCAGTAAAGACTCTTTATTTTTATTCCAGTTGTTGAAATATGCTTTATAACTTCACTTATAAACCTTCATAAAAATCCTTACAGTTTTGCCTTAAAAACTTTACCAAGTTGGACTCATTCAGTAGAAGAGCATTCCATCAATATTATAACCACTTTCCCCTCCCCACCCCTTGTTTTTAAAAAAGTTTAAGTCTTAACTATATTGCTTACTAGGTATACGTCCTTCTCTAAACATACAAGTAGTTCTTATTGATTGTTTAAAGATACCCAAAAACAGCAAGAATTTGAATTCAGATCCCAGATCCTGCAACACAGCGTGAGATTAGTGCCCAGTCTTAAGTCTCCAAGTGACATTCGAGCGTGTTGTCTCTCCCTCATAAGTTCTGGGTGTATTTACGCATAAGAATAACTTTAAGAATAGAGTCTTCTCAGCACCTCTTCAGGGAAGACATTTAGACCTTTTTATTATCTCTCAAGTTACATTTATTCTGTTTCGGAATGTTTGGTTTTTGTTTTTTTTCAGGAGATCCAGTGTTATCTATTTCTACACAGCTTCTGCTTCCCCTTTCTGTTTTTGGTGATATCCTCTAAACCTGCTATATCCCTTCATATTTAACCCCTGTTGATTTTAACTCCCTTGCCATGTTCCAGTTAAGTGTGTTGCCCTAAATGGAAGTCACCTGTCCTTGTCATTAAGAAGCACCCTTTATTAAAGAAGTTAAAGTCCACAGAGCAGCATATCAAAAAGGTTAACGGCAAGTGAAATGGTGCATTTCAGTGTTACTTTGGAACTTCATTAAAATTTAGTACCCATTACTGTTTTTTTTTAAGATCCCAACTTCCATTGAGTCATCTGATTTTGTCCTTGCAGTTTCGTTCATAATTCAAAAACTTTTGTTTCAAACACCTCATGTCAGCATCTCTGTCAGCATCATGTTAATAATTTTAACTTCACTGGAATATAAAAGGAGATACATCAGCACAGACAGATAGAATGAAACCTGAAAACCAGCCTTGCAGTAGTGATCAATCAAAGGAAAATTATTTTCCACTGAGGGATACCAGCAGGCTAAAGAGGACCTTTTTTTTTTTTTAATAATTAATATTTTATTGCATGCTAAATAGAATCATATGTTTGGACTTCAGGGAATATTCATATGAAGTTTAGCTATAAAATGTGAACAACAGATCATACAATGGAAACATCTCATAGTGGCTTATTGCCTACTAGTTAGCATAATATTGCCAAACATTGTAATTCAAATGGTGAGAAATAGAGTGGGGAGTGGGAGGGGGAGAGAAACAGAGTGGGGAGCGAGAAGAAGAAAGAGACTGTTTTTGAATCTTCATATTCTGATTCTGATATTAGTTAGGCTCAAGTTAGGAAAGGAACAATCATATAGGAAAGAGGAATATAACTATAATAAATTCCTATTTATTCCTTTACATTTATAAACTGTATTTACAATTTCATCTCTGCAGAAGTGCAATCTATGACTCTCACAATCTCTCTGTGAAAAATGTTTTTCAAAAGATAAATAAATCATTTTAATAAACAGACAAATTGGCTGCCGTAGAATTAGCAGACTCCAACAACCTTTCCTCTTCTTTTATGCCCTCATAATGGAAACTGCTTTATATTTAAGCAACATCTGAAATATTCTTATGAATGCATAAACTATGTCTTTTAAGATATAAAAAGGATTAATTTCATTTAATACTGTAAGTAGCTCTTATTCAACAAATACGAATCTCCCTCATTAAAGGCTGATTTATACTGTTCTTCAAAAATATCATTTTAACAGTTATTGTCGCTCTTAAGAAATATCTGTTTTTACCCTGCCTTGTCAATTACAGAGAAACAGTATTCATCCACATACTTTCCTTTTTTTCCGGTTTGCAAAATATGAAAAAAAATAGATATTATTAGAAATACTTTCTTACATAATAGCTATTATTAGAAATACTTCCTTGAGAAAGTAGGATCATAGTGAATACTTGTATAATATTGCTTAGCTTCATGAATATAACAAAACAATTTTTCCACTTTTGCAAAATCTCAGGTAAAGAATAAATCTTTCCGAGTACCTGCGTTAGTCTGCTGGAGCAAGGATTTGCTTTCAGGAGATTTTTCTGACTAATCGACATTCTAAGCACTTTCTTCAGTATTGGCACTATTATGTTCATCAAAACATGAAAATTTCAGCTTAAGGAGGAAATTTCACCAAAATAATAATGGGCAGAGAAAGGCTGTTTGTTCCCCCTCAAAGGAAAAATGTTTCTCTTATTAGATATGTTTTGCTGTCACCTATACTAAAAGAAATGCCTATTTAAAAATCCGTTTCCTACGTAATCATTGACTAAGATATCTGCTGAGAGTGTCTATTGTATGGCAACTGCTGAAGTCTAATATAAAAGACTAGCCAATCTCCACATAAAGGTTCCTTCAACACACCTGTTGGAAACCAAATGTTCTCTTTTAATTTAGCTTTCAGCTTGTGTCCACACTGTTTACATCTTTTATGTAAGCCAATTGTCATTATACCTCACATACAGACGCCAGGTTCCATTGTGTCTGAAGGTACATCATCTGCTGTATATATTTTAACTTGTATCAAATGGCACAGTTACCTTCTGAGAAACTCCCGTAAATATGCTGTACAAATCATACCACATAGCGTGGCTCTACAAGAATGGATGAATAGGTCAGGTCCTTCAAATAAGTAACCTCACAGAAATAGTTTCTTAAAGATTCTTGCAACTTTCCTCAGTATATACAAAATGCACTATAGTCACTGTGTTTGAACAGATACTCGTGAAATGTCCAGGTACTGTGAGAAGCAAACTGTTCCATCCAGTGTGATATTAACTGTTATTGTACTAGTACTTACAACGAAGAGATGACATATTTTCTATCTGTGAGTGTTGGCCTGAGTTTTGCAAAAAGAAGATGGGAAGTAACTTGTCACTAATTTCTGGGAGTTTTGTGCAGGACCTTCATGTACGATTTATGCTTGTTGATGATTCTCTGCACCAAACACTTCAGGCATTGTTTTCTATTTTTTTGTTTGTTTTCCCCAGATATTTTCTGCTGTATGATAGAACATGAATCTTGGGGGTAAAATCAATGACAAACTTGAGTATCTTTATAATTTTTCAAATAACTAATTTTCTACTAGAAAACATAAGGTAACCATAACTGAAAGTTTCCATGGGTTGGCCTGATTTGTTGACTTGTTTAATTAGCCACAAACAAGCTTCAGTAACATCCACCAGTTTCTGCTAACCTATCACTTCAGTAATGCTTTTGATTTGAGTAGCTGTGGCTTTCATTGTCAGTTACAGGGAAGCAGTCCTGATGTTTAAACTGTCTAAAGGTAGGGCGCTCATAACATAGTTGGACACTCTGAGATCCTGATGGATACTAGCTTCCAGTGAGGCTTTTAGAATTTAGGTTTCTGACTTGGAAACAGAGTGTCTTAAAACCTGGAGAGACTTAATTTTCTAAGCCTGTTGCTATAGAATATTGGTCAGACACAGTGTCTCCCAAAACATAAATGAGGAAAAAAAGAAAGTAAAGAGCCAAGAATCTCGGAGTGCCTGTGTTGACCCAGATTCCCATCCACTGCCGTGGTCACCACAGGCCTGTCCAGCCACCCTTGGCCAGCATCTGCCCCTGGTTTCTAGCACCAGTCCTGCTCTGTCTCCCTTGCTTGGGAGCTGTGGGACTGTATCCTACCTCCTACAGCCATACTGTCACCCTTGGCTGCCGGCTCACCCCACTTGTGGAACCACCTGCCCTCACTGTTCCCTGACATTTAGACACACCATGTAAGAGAACGGGTGGGATGCTTCATTCTATCTGCATACTGGAAATGTCTGAACTACCATATAAAACTTCAGAAAGTAGAAAGAAGATCAAGCAGGCACCCAGCCAGAAATGAAGTAAAGAGGTAATAGCATGGACAGCAGCTTTTTTATCCAGAAATTTCATGGATGGGGATCACAAGAACAAGAACAAGCCTAATCTTGGATGGAGTCTTTAAGCTGTGAAAAATGAGCAAACCGTCTTCTTCCAGAGATTCTTAATCTAATCTTGAAACTTTTATTACAAAAAAAATATTGCTTTTTAGTTAAAGAGAGGAAATCAGACACTTTTTGATGGACACCATTTTATAGGGAAATTAGATGTTAGCATTTAGAAGAGAGCTTATGAAGTGATTGATCAGAAATTTTTCGCTGAAATGTTTCTGACAGCAAATGAAACGTCAAAACTGAAATTATTCCCAGAAAACCATTGTCTTGATTAAAAACCCAGTAAAAAAATTGAGACCAAATTTAAAATTGTTGAAGAATTCTACTTTTATATTCTTTAAGTATGAAATTTAGGTTTTAATTTGTAAAAGACCATTTCCCTATAAAACTTGTTTCCGATTCTATGTATTTTAACTTTTAAACTATTCTCAGTGCTGGTATTCTGGTGTCTCTGATAATTCTTATTCCTTTTGGTTTACTGTATTAGATTTAAAGAAAAGAGTAAATATTTACTTTGGGAAGAAACTGTCATGCATATTCTAGTTTCTTTGTATTGCTGTTGTGCTATATTGTCAGCAAAATATTTTAAATTTTTAGCAAACAGGAATAAAGGTAAAATGGTAGAGAGATCTTTAGGAGTAACCATGGTTTCTTCTAAATGCCAAGATTTGGAGGATTTCAGAAAATCCATATTATGAATTGATAGCTTTTTAAGAGATCATACATTGCAAAGGTGGTTCATGTTCTTAAATGTTCACCAGTAATCTGTCTAGCCCATGGCCAGACAGAGCTAATTTTTCCTTCAAGCTTTACTTCTTTGTTCTAATTTGATATTGATTTCTTTTACAGAAAACTTAAAAAAGGTCAAAATACTTATTTCCAAAAAATTGTATGTTCAGCATTCAGACAGAGAATGTTTACTGTTGATAGGAAAGCACAATTCAATTTTTGGAAAAGAAAGAAATTTATTTAATAATCAAAACATTTTACAAACATGACTTTAAAACATTTTTGTTTAGTGTCAAGGATTTATTTTACTTTACTGTTTTTTCTTTCAAATTTTCTGTATATTCAGTTCTGATACTGCACTGAAAAGATATAATTTGAAGCTACAACAACAGCTGGACACACAGATTTTTCATGTTAGACCTTTATTCTTCTGTCTTTCCTATAAATGCTCAAACTTGGCAAAACCATAAATAAATAAATAACCACAATAAATCATACAAGGAAGAGGGAAGGTAAGTACAAGAACAAACATATGTTTATCACTAACAGGTAATTCTCACTTGAGTAAATACTGAAAATTATTTTTACACATGTGTTACTAAATGCATTCAAAACATTGGTAGTTTGAAATCATATTATCATTTTTGCAACAACATAATATAGCACCATTCTGACACCATTAGCTATATAATTATGGTATGAACAATTCTTATCACCATTTGTCAGATCTTTTATTATGTGTAATTTAAAATAGGTGCTTCTTACCCATAATATAATAGGCCTATATAATACTCAATATTTTTTTGACAAAATACCGTATTTGTGTCCAATGTAAGTTAACATTCTTTCATTGTCTGCTGGAAAGCTCTGAATTGCAAAATCTAAATGCTACGGGAATAGTCTTTCTCAAAAACTTTGGTTAGTTAAAATTTCTACATAGTGCTTTCCCAAATCAGATAAAAATTCTTCAAATTTAATTTGTTTCAAAAATTTTGTAGGAATATTTATAATCTCTTTAAACTACGTTTTATGGCTATAGAGGTATGATTCTACTAGTATGATCTGTTGAAAAATATTCCAAAATATTTAGAATTCAAAGCTGTCTGATATCAAAGATTTATTTTTTCAAGAAAAAGAAAAAGTTAATAATGGGAGAATTCTATGGCCTTCTGTCATCATAATTTAATAATTAACAAAGTGCTTACAAAGATCAGAGATTTCTTTTACTGTTAGTTACAATGTTTTCTGCTATTCCATCTAGATTAAAATAAAGAAGTGGGGTGGATATGTGATAATTTTTTATAAGATTTCTTATGATATTACTTATATCATGGACATAATTTTAAGGTCACAGTAAGAGCTTTGATCTTGTGATTATTACACATGGACAAAGTTAAATATGTAAGTGAGATTCATATCTATCAAAGCAACTTTCTTCTCCTTCATTTAGCTGCATCGTAGAACTAAATTCTTGTGTTTGTGTACATTCTCTTCTGCCCTGTTCTTTGTGCAGTGAAGTTAAAACCTCTTGCTTGATAAAAAGCAAGCAGCTGTTTTTATACTGGTTGTTTATCTCAGCTGAAATACTACTTTTCAAAAGTGTTTTCTCCTGCCTCTTCCCTGCAAATTAGGCTTGCAAAACCATAATGCCAGAAATAGTTTGGAAAAATAAGATTATATAGTGTAGCTGGGAAACTAGCTCCTAGCATGCTGCATGCTGACTGACTTTTTATCTTGCAATCATACTGAATACATTCCTAAACCCTTTGTTTTCTGGGCAGTGCCATCTTTTGCAGAACACACCATTGGTATAGCTTATTAATACTTCATTTGCATGACAGCTTCAATAGCATGCTGAAGCAACAGCTCATCAGAGCAGCAGCACACTGCTTATTTATTGTTATACCATGAGAATGAGGCACACTAATAATATATGATTAAAAAAACCCCTACAGGAGTATTATGCAGGAGTGGATTCAATTCAGGCACCAGAATGAAGGTAAAGCTTGTAAACCTTCAAACCTTTGTCACTCATGTAACAGTATTTGCATTCCTGCAGAGTGTCACATTATTGTCCTAGATACCTTGTCCCTTCAGCATAAGCCCTGAAGCTCTATGGAGATGCACGGTGTCAGCTCACTAGTACAATCTCTCTGGCTTCTCTTGGCATAAGAAAATGGTTTAACTATTCTCCAGGGTCCGATTTCACTCCCTTCTCTGTCATGGCTAATAGAGGCATAAGAGTACAGCACCTAACGCACTGGCAATGTGCTTCTGAGAGATGCTCTCAGAGAGTGTATCCTGAAATATGATGCAGTCAAAGAGGACTATGCCATGTATTATCACAAGTTACAAGGTCAAAGTCAATGGCATACAAAACATGAAATGAAAATTGGATATATAGAGAATGCATTGCTTAAAGATTGTCTACTAAATATGTTCTTGCTATTGGAAAGCTTTGCTACATGGAAGAACCCATTAAGCTGAAAAAAGTTTGTAAGAACATCTTCTAAGAAATTAAGAACTGAATTTAGTTTTGGAATGCTTACCAAATGGAAATCACAAGATATGAGGTAGTAAAGAGGTGGTTCTAACCCTTTACTTGGCTATCATGAGACCCCATCTGGAATACTGTGTCCAGCCCTGGAGCCCCCGACATCAGAAGGACATGGACCTGTTGGAATGGATCCAGAGGAGGGCCATGAAGATGATCAGAGGCTTAGAGCACCTCTCCTATGAGGACAGGCTGAGGGAGTTGGGGTTGTTCAGCCTGGAGAAGAGAAGACTCCGGGGAGACCTGATAGCAGCCTTCCAGTATCTGAAGGGGGCCTACAAGAAAGCTGGAGAGGGACATTTTACAAGGGCATGTAGTGATAGGATGAGGGGTAATGGCTTCAAGCTGGAAGAAGGTAGATTTAGATTAGATCTCAGGAAGAAATTTTTGACTCTGAAGGTGGTGAGGCACTGGAACAGGTTGCCCAGGGAAGTTGTGGAGGCCCCATCCCTGGAAGTGTTCAAGGCCAGGCTGGATGAGGCTTTGAGCAACCGGGCCTAGTGGGAGGTGTCCCTGCCCATGGCAGCGGGGTTGGAACTAGATGATCTTTAAGTTCCCTTCCAACCTAAACCATTCTATGATTCTGTGATAAATATTTCTCCTTTCGTCTCAGTCTTACTAACTTAGGAACTCTGCTCCTTTTCTGTAGAAGACATTGAGGTACTCAAAATTAATTCTCTGGGCATATCTCTAATTTTGTTGGAGCATCTTATCCTTTTTTATTACACTGTTACATTATCTTCGACTAATACAAAAGGATTCCACTATGTGCAAGGAGTTGGACATTTCCAAGTAACCAGTTGATTCATGCCAATTGAAAGCGTCATAAAAATTAATCTTACCATTACTAAAGAAGTGCTTATTAATTTAAATATTTATGTTCTGTTATCTGTTAGAAAGCATTAGCAGACCAAAATAATAATACCTAAAGATGTTAAGAATAAATTAATCACAATATTTATATAATTATATAATCACCACATACAAACAGATGTGCACTTATGCAGATATGGACACACAATTCATACAACAGCTGAGTCAAAATTATTTGGTACCCAAGAATGGAATCATATCTCATTAGTCAACTGATTCAGAGAAAAATATTTTCTACATGACTTATGCAGGCCATTTAGGAGCAAGTATGATGCCTATGTATCTTCAAAGTAGTGTGCAAAACTCGGCTAACTAATCCATTTATGCTAATCCATTTATTTAAAGCACTTGAATCTAAATGACCTTTATGAGTCAGGCAGAACCTTTTTATGTTTTCATAGATTTTTTTCTACAGAGCCTTCCTCTGTGGCTAATTTTCCTTCTTTTTTAACCACTTTGTAATCACTGAAGAAAGCAAAACTATCTGGAGCTACCTGCGTGTTAACCACAGTGTTAGCTCTAGAATTTAAGGCCAAAAAGAGACACACCATACACCTTCACCTGCTCCCTTGCTTTGGATTATTCTGTGTACCACGAAGAACATTCATTTTAAATCTAAGAAATCTTGATCATTTTACCCTGGAGATAGAACACAGCAACAGAGGAAGTGTAAGGTCTGTCTTCTCAAAGGGTCCCTACATCTGTACATTTGTAGATGCACAACAGAATTTGGTTTTTTTTTGTGCAGATAGACTTAATTTTTGCTGTGTCTCCTTCTGAATTCTCCTCTTTTTATTGAACAATTTCAATTAGTTTATCATTCCAAAACCAATGGCATCTAGAGTCCAAGATGTCCTATAATCTCTAGCTCCACAGACCTGTTCTTTAAAAAGACTATATTATTATTTTACTCTTTGTTTAGCATCCACAATTTATTCTTCTTTTTGCTCCCACAGTTCAGAAGTATTTAACTGTTACTTTTCTTATACTTGAAAAGAAAAGAAAATGATGTATCAAAAAAACTTGCCCTGTCATGTTATTACTATTTCAACATTTCACTGACACATTTGGTAGGTAACAAAATGTTTAGTTAGATATTTCACACTAACAATATTATGGAACAAATTTAAACATGCAGTTAATTTTTTTAATTCAGTATGACTTTTGAAGGTGCACTTTATTTTGCTTTCCTGATTTTGTTTGGACTGTCAAGGTGCTTTAATTGTCCGACTTGTATATATTATCTTATTTTTGGGCAATCCTCCCAAAGAAACTAATTATTTGAAAGAACTGAAACTATCTAATGCAGTCCCCAGTAGAACAGTATGTATTTTCAAGTCCCACCTTTTTTAGCTATTCAACAGCAGGATTCCTGAGCCAACTCTAGAGGTTGTCAGTGGAGGTGATTTTTCTCAGGCAGTGATTCAGAATGGTTTAGATCTTGGCATATACTGAGAGTTTGTATTTTTAGCTTTCTGTGATATGTCCAACATGTGTTGAGCTGTCCCAGGGGTTCAAAGTCTCCCATTCTTTGTTATCTGTCTGCTGCCTTTAGCCACTCTGGTTTGACTGGGTGATCCGGGCTTTCATCGCTGTCCAGAATAAAAATGCTGATTTACTCGGCTTTTTCAATGTATAATAAAACCATTATTATCCTACTGGCTTTTATATGTCCAGTAGTGCTAGATGGATTAGCTAAATTAAAAACAACACTGAAAGAAATTAAATTCCACTGATGTTGGCACTTATATCAAAGAGTTTTTAATTAGTGTTGAATTAACTGTACCCAGGATTAGGAACCTGCTGTTGACAAGAGCAAGGAACTGATAAACCCTGATATTTATATGATAATGAACAGTAATATATAGTAAAGTTTTAGCACTGGTTGATATATTTGTCTAGTTTGTTTCCTGCTATATCTGCCATGACTTAAATTATTTTGATGGATCGCAATCAAACAATATAATAACGTTTCATAGAATGACAGAATGGTTTGGGTAGGAAGGAACCTTTAAAGATCACCTGGCCCAACTCCCCTGCCATGAGCAGGGACATCTTCAACCAGATCAGGTTTCTCAGAGCCCTGTCCAGTCTGACCTTGAACACTCCCAATCATGGGGCATTCACCACTTCTCTGGGCAACCTGTTCCAGTAACTCATCACATTACTGTAAAAATGTCTTCCTTATGACCAATCTAAATTTACCCTCTTTTATTTTAACACCATTGTCCCTTGTCCTGTCACTACTGGCCCTGGTAAAACGTCTTTCTTCACCTTTCTTACAAGCCCCCGTTATATACTGAAAGGTTGCAGTAGGATATCCTCGAAGCCTTCTCTTCCCTAGACGGAACAACACCAGCTCTCTCAGCCTTTTCTTCATAAGATAGATGTTCCAGTCCTCTGATCATTTTCATGGCCCTTACATTTAGCCATGTAAGTAGTTCTATATATTTTTTCATGCATCTAAACCAAACATGTAATTTTACTAGTTCAAGACCATCTTTAATTATAGTTTTCTTATTGGTCTCCAAGTGCCATTAAGGACAAATTATTTTCCACATACTTAAGTTGTAACATTGAGATGTCTTAGCACGTTTTCTAGCTTTTTCAGTTCACTCTGTTTTTATCCATGCAGGTTCAGTATCAATTTTTAAATGTTTCTTGCCTCACTAGACCTTGTTTGCCCTTGAATTCTCTTTGCTTAACAAGCTGTTCTTTCTTCGTATGCTGGTTGAGTTCTAAGTGCTCAAGATGCCTGTCTGCTGATTGTGCCAAAATTGAAGCTGAATCAGCCAGTGAAATTACTTTGACATCTACAATGCTGGAAACATTACACTTTTCAAAACCAAACTGAAGGCATTTCAAAATTATTTTTAGTTCCATGAATTCAAATTATTAAATTAATTAAATGCACATAATGTTTCATTTGGGAATGTTATTTGCAGAACTCTCTCCAGTTTTGGGCTCACCACCAGACAAAAGACACTGATGTACTGGAATGAGCCCAGTGGAGAGCCACCAAGCTGGTCAGGGAGCTGGAGTACATGGCATACAAGGAAAGGCTGAGAGAGAGAGGTACCTGTTCAGCCAGGAGAAGAGAGTGCTTTGAGGAGACCTCATTACTGACAGCAACTACTTCAGCCATGGGCACAGACAGCATCACAGCAGAATCTTCTCAAAGTGCAAAGCAGTAAGACAAAAGGCAATGGACATAAACTGAAACATGGGAAATTCTAATCATGTATTTGGAATTTTTTATTCATTTGTTTGTTCTTTCATTTGTTTATTTTACCTTGAGGGTGGTCAAATACTGGGACAGGGGCCTAGAGAGCCTGTGGCTCTAACTTTGGGGGTGTTCAGGACTTAGCTGGTCAAAAGTCTGAGCAACCTGGTCTGATTAGACTTGCTTTAAGCAGTGGATTAGAGTAGATGACTTCTGGAGGTCCCTTCTGACCTGACTTGTTCTATGATTCTGCTATATACATTTCTCATTCTCAGACACCTAAGATTTGTAATAATTGTAACAATTTGTAGTAGTATGTTTCATGCTGTACTAGGGTTTGTTATTCTTCTGTGCTCCCTGTTTGAATCAACTAGCTGTACACAACAGTAGGAGATCAGAAGATTTTTTTTCATTCGGCTTTGTGCATCTAACTTCCAGGGTAGTAAGTGGAGTGCAACATGAAAAATTGCTTGAATCAGTGGCACAGAGAGAAAAAAAAATGAAATCTACAGCTTGATGAGAGTAACTCTGTGTCACTTTCTGGGTAGCAAAGATTGTGCAAAATGAGGAAGGAATGGCATTGCCAGACTGTGCTTCTGGAATAATATCTGGATCAAAAGCAGTGAGGTGGGCAACCCATATCCTCAGTTAGGGGCTGAAGTCAGCTAGCGAGAGGTGCTGAAACTGATGTTGCTGGGGTCACTCAGGTTCCAGCTGTATGTCCAACACCCAGACTCCTCAGTGTTGCAGAACAGAAAGAGGTGTGATTCATTTCCTAGCTACTTCTAAAACTCCCTTCTTTTAAGGTACTATGGCTTTTGGTAGAGGGAAGGCTTTAGCATGCAGTTCTTACGGTTTGGGAGGGTTTGTCAGTGAGTTTATAGACAATTACAGTCTGTCTATTTGGTTTTGGTTCATCTTTATATTTTATCTTGTGACATTTGTGTTGCACTATGGCAAATAATTGAAAGGTGAACATAAACCACTAACATTTTACATTTGCTTGATACTCACTTTGTACTGATAACATTATTACACAAGGTTGAGGACAGTACAGGATAAGGATTTTGTTTGGTTTGTGGTTTTTTTTTAATAGTAACTATTAATAAAGTCAACATTTGCTAACATATGCCAGGCAATTATCATAGTTATGGCAATCGATTACTAGCCTGAATAACTGGGATAAAATTTAGTAGCTGATATGACCCACTTTTTCTAGTGACCACACTATTTTTAATGTAATAGACATGAAAAGTACCAGTTATCTAGCCCTGCAGCAGACTGTCTTCATATACTTCAATAAAATGCAGATACTCTAATATCTGCTTGTTATGTTTGCTGTTTACAATACATCCTGCACAGAGATATGGCAATATTATGACAGCAGCTACATGTGACATGCTGATTTTATACTTTGGAATGTCTTAAAAAGAAACATACCATCCACCAGTTTTCATTTTTACTTTTAATTCCAACGTTTGGAAAATTAAGTTCTTAATCAGCTTCCCTCATAAACGTTTTCCAGGGATTTTATCCAGATGTATTTAACAGCATGACAAAATGTAGCTCTAAGAAACATTTGTTGCCAAAAATTAAATTCTGAAATATAATTATAGTTTACCTACTATCTTTCAATGCACAGTGTGACACTGTGCTCTACATGAAGAAATGGGAAATATAAGAGAATATAAAGAAGGAATGTCTCCTGTAATGGACTTACAAAATCAAAACAGACTGTTATAGAAATTTACTAACTGCTACTAGGGTCTCCTAAAGTGGGATGTTGAAGAAAAACAATAAATACTTTTGATAAGTTACTTTATTAAACAAAAGAGGAATGTGAAATTTTCTAAACCTGTGTAAAGTCAAGGTAAGCTAAGTTAAACTAAACATTTTGAAATCAAAATAAGATCTCAGTTTTATTAATGGCACTGATCTTCAAATTTGTTATTCTACTGTGAACCTGTATCCACTGATGTCCCGCTTCCCTACACTGATACAGGTGTCCATGTGTCAAAGGACGGCATTTTATGATTGCAATGATACCAGTCAAATGGTCTGATACTTTAGGTATGTGTGCACAGAGCATTAGTTCTGTAAGGGAGAGGGGGCTGTGACATTGCTTCTCATAACAGGCTAAATCTGCATCAAAATAAGTCTGTTCCACCCTGCTCCAATTTAATAATTTTGCCCAGACACACCAACCTCTTGAATGTCTTTTAAATGACTGCTGATATTTCACTAGAGGAAAAAGTATCATTAAAAAGCTTAGTGTTCAAAAACATATTAAAATGTTTAAACAAATTTCTGGCTTCAAGTGATATTTAATGCCCAAGGCATTCATAAGTAATGAAGCCATCTCCAGTCATGAAATGTGAAGCTAGTCAGTATAAAGCCATTATTTTTTTATGGATTTAATTACATTAAATGTTACCTACATGTTACCAGCTATATATCTATGGCTTTCAACATCTGAAATAAGTACTAAAAGACAACCAGCAGTCCTTTTCAATAAGAAACAAGAAAGAATAGCGTTTATACAAGTGATTTTCTGTTTAAGCAGTGTTAAAACACCATCAAAGAGGAATATTAAACTTGTTCTTCAAGAGAGAAAATTGCAAACTACAATACCACATTTTAAAAATGAACAAATTTATAGAGTTACTCACAGAACAGGAAAACAGTTATGTTGTGTGCATGGAATTTCTTTAAAGGGCTTCAGGGCTTCAACTGTTTGCATTTAAGACAACATTTAGGAATTTCTCTCCCTCAGAACTATCCTTTCTCTCTCATTCTTGTTTTCATTTACCCTGAAACACGATAGCTTCTTCATACCTGAAGTGGGACACCAGGGATCCAAGTTACATTGCGTTAAAAATCTTTAGGGCTTTTCATTTCTGCATTTTGCTTACTTTCTCAGAACAAAACTACTTTGGGATCAGTAAGAATTTTTTCCAGATGGAATACATAAATACTGTTGGAATTGTTCTCCTCCATCTGTATTATACTTTTCTTTCTAAAAGTATTGAAATAATTTTAAGTACTATCTTCAAACAAATGGAAAAAGTGAGAGGGACTGTACTGTTCCTTATAGATCAACGTAGCTTAATGACTGCTGTAGAGCTGCTCATTATTATGTTTGACCATGGAGATCCCGTCCCTTCTGGTCATATGTTTCATGACAAAATGTGTTGATAGGTGACAAAAATAAACTAATATGTCTCTATTTTTTTAAGAAAGAAAGTATAGGAAGAATTTGAATAGCATAGCAAGTGCTTTTTCCTATGCCTTCATTTTTTTTGTAGTTTTGTTGATTACTTTGTATTGCTGTACGGGTCCATAATAGAAAATAATACTTTGTATTCAAATAATTCAAATTCAATAATTCTAATTTAAAAATTAGTGATTTCAATATTGTTGAAAATATTTTTATTATATTCAGATTTGAAACTAAAAATAAAACTGTCAACTAAATATTATTTTAAAAATATAAATACATAGTCTTATTAAAACAAACTTTGTGTGGAAAATATAGGTTTGACAACATGATTAACCTCAGTGGAAAAGTAGTAAGTCTGAAAAGTTTTACCCAGTTCTATTATTATTATTCCTAGTCATTTGGATTTGAGTAAAAAAGCTCCAAAAAATATTAAACATGTTTTTGACAATATATTAGAAAAGTTTAAGGAATCTTTAAGGTAGAGTCTACTGTCTCCTTCATTTTAAACTTTCATGCTGAACCCTGTAACTGGTACTATATACGTTTCAACACTACTGCACTATAAAAAAATGTTTGTACATAATCTAAAATTGGATTAATGGTTGGCAGTGGAAAAAATACCCGTTAAAATTCCCAAATAGGTTTCAACTGTATTAGCACTTTTAAGATACAAAATATATCTGAAAACACTGTCAAGAAGGCCTTATTCGTTAATAAACAGGAACATTTTTAATTCCCCCAATTTAGCTGAGCAGAGGTAAACTCTGTCTGGAAGGTAATATTATCTTGAGCCAACATTTGTGGTAGCTAGATTATATTGTTAGTCCCTACATGCTGCTGTTGATGTTGCAATGATCTCTCCATGATCTTTTACCTTCTCTTGCATGATCCAGAGATTCATTCACGTATCTATTTTGAGAGTTATTTAGTTCTATCAGGGAAATCATTCTTATTTCATGACATTGAGTATATGTAAAGAAGTGTCCTGTTAACAATAAAATATTATCCTTGAACATCTTACACATATTGAAAGAAGAATGGACTAATTTCTCAGACTTCATCTAAGTTTTCACCCCATCATCCATTGAAGACAGAGAAGAAACATAGTTAATAGGATTCTGAGTCATACCGGAAGTGATTTTCATACTGGAAGTATATATATTGGAAAATATAATTTAACTCAAGGTAGAAAGGACAAAGATTTGAATTAATTTTTTAAAATAAAATTATATACTGGGGAGGGAAAATTGGTAATCCTTTTCCTGATAAAATTCTATATGTGGTATATTTTCAGTTGGTTACACTATACACTATAAGCATTTACTCATTTGAGTTTATGTGAAAGGAAGTTGGAAAAAAATACCTTCATTGTAATTAAAGAACACGTCAGATTTTCTATATTTCTGGATGATAATTCACTTGCTTTCATATGATGCTGTCATGTGTTTTGTTCCTGTTTGTTAATACAAAGATTCTTACTACATTTTTCTGTCATTCTGCAAAGGCATTTTAATAAAAGTAAATAAACTTTTGTGCTAACGAAGCCAGGAGTTTTAATTCTGTAAAAAATCATAAAGCATTTTATGGCACTGAAAGGGAATGATGCATTTGGATATACAAAAGAAAAGCTTCCTGTTCATCTATTGCAGTAGGGAATATATTGGTTTGCTCAAATCCTAAGAGAGCATTAGATAGTGGTATGGCGGCCTCTGCACGGTAACTATTAATAATTTTTGGTATACTAAAAAAAAAAGGTCTTTGTGTCAATGTAATTGTTTTGGAAAGAAAATAACAAATTACTGTGAAACTCTGGATATAAACTGAAGATTTTTCCGTAATGGTCACACGATTCAGATGGTACTCAAGCTCATTAACTTTTTTTTTCCAAACTTAGAATCAAATGGGTTCTGCAGAAGCGGCACTTTGATGATATAATTTAGATATGTAAAATCTGATAATTTTCTTCCTCAGTAGTTAATTTCCATTTAGGGCTCAGTAAAAGTAGAACTGCCTATCAAATATTCATTGTACAATGAACAATTCTATTTTTTGCTGATGCTTAAGCAAAATCGATTGAACAAGGAAGAGAAATATTCCTTTTTCTTAATGCAACTGGCTTTCTTCATTCTCTACAAAAGAATGCAAGGGCTTCCAGATTGAGGTCCCCCAAATCATAATAAGAAACAGACTTTTGGTTTCATAATATAGCTAGCATAAGCCTTTATTATTTTCTTTTAATATTTTTAATTAGTGGTAGTTAATGAGAAGTCACTGAAACTTTCCTTTTAACTTAAATGTTACTAGTCAATAATAACCGTTTGGGATAGTGTAACAGTTTTTTGTGAGACTGTTGTCTGGCACAAACCTGATTGCAGTCGTGTCTATGGAAAAAATAACAATAAAGCCTCCTAAGCTGTCTCATGTATGATCAAAAGTCAAACACATTAAAGAATATGATTTTTACCCCTGTAGATGAGAACGAAAAATTAATCATAATCTCATCAAAATTTTTTGTTCTTAAATTTGGAAAATGCTTTCTCTCTACTTGTCATCTGACTTGGCATTCAGATATTGTTAATATCATTAACTTAATCAGTGTTGTGGGTTGTGAGCCTGGAATTCTACCAGGATTGCCCCCTTTGAGCATCTCTCTTCTTTCCTCAGCAAGTTTATGCCTTTAGTAATGCAGTTTGTTCCTTTGATTTCTTTGTTGTCTCTTTCTTGCTTTCTGTCCAGTAAGTCTGCTTTAGCTACCCATGCAAGAGAAGGTTTGAATCAATTATTTCTATAACATGATTTGTTAACTACGAGTATTCATTCAGTCCCGATGAGATTTGTTTTGGAGGAGACAATGGCTGAGAGTTGCAACTCCTGAAAACCAAATAAATTTGTTTTATCTTCCTATAGACTGATCTGCTACGACAGGGGAGAAAGAACATCTTAGATGGTTGGTAACTGAAGGTTATCAGACCAATGTCATTATATTCAAGTATATTTAGGCAATTTCATATAAGTAACATTAATTTATTAACTAAGAGGGACATTTAATATAATCAGAATAGTGGAAAAACAGGCATGGGTCAGGAAATAGTGAGTAAAAATAGAATAAGATTCACATTTGATTGAGAATAGCCAATATTTAGTGGACTCGTATTTTAAAGTGGTACTGGTAAGGAACAAGAGTTAAATTGTATTCAGAAATTAACTGTTCAAAAATTTTTAACAGCTGTATTTAATTTGCAATGGTAAGTACAATTTGAAGCATAAAATTTCTGAATAATTCATCAAGTAAGTATAGTACTACTCAGGTTAAGACTGTAATATTGGAGTCCTTTAATTCATTTCAGACACATTGCTAGCACTTTGAATAGACACAAATGGATGTGTATTCAATAATCCCCACTTGGATGCTTACATGGAATAATGAATAAAAATGCCTATGATGTTAATATTTTCATCATGACATTTAAGAGTGTATAAACATAGCAAGGTTTTCAGAAAATGAATTAGCATGAATAACAATTATCATTTTAAAATGTCATGAACTAGACAAATGCTGATTTCCTTAGCGAGATTTGAAATATACTCCATACATCATGAAAGTAGAAGACAGAAAATTCAGTTAGTTTAAATTAGATCGGTTTTAACATGGAAAATTATTCATATTTACCATACTCTTGGGAAGTCTGAACCTCTTTGTAAAAGGAGAATGACATGTAGCAGAAATTGAAAGGTGGAATTAATAGAGAAGGTTCAGATTCAATGATAACAGTGTTTAAGGGAAGGGAACTTTAATTTAGAGCATACCTGGGAAAACAGATAAAATTATGGTGCAGGGCTATACTCTTAAATAACACATTAGCTTTTTTTATAAAATAGATACAAGAAATATAGGAATAAGAAGACATTTCCATGTTAACGCCAGTAAAAGTTTTCTTAGTAACACAAAAAATGGGAGGACAACCTCTTATTAAACTCTTGAGAAAACAAGAGCATTAGGACTGGAAGGGACCTTTTGATTTGTCAATTCCTATTCTTCTTTAGATCAAGTATAATCTCACAAATATTTGTTTTTCATAAGCTTTTGGAGATTAATCTTTACATATTAGAGTTCTACCAACCTTATTGAAAATACAAAACCTTTTTCCAGTCTCAATATTCAATTAGCTATCAACCTTCCAATTCCCAGTCTAATTTTCTTCAGGGTCTTTTTACAGGTGTACAGGTACTTTGTTCTCATGACAATAAAACCCTTTGCTTAACAGTTCTGTAAAAACACCTTTCTTAAACATCTGTCTTGAATAATCAGTACTTTACACAATAGTCCAGATGTAGTCTCCTATAGCACTAAAGTAGTCTATCCCTATAAAAATTAATTCAGTAATCTATAAGCGTATTTGACTATCCTTGCATGCATCATGTTAATGTTTTATAGGCATGTTATACTCAGCTAGCAAGCCTGTGCCTTTTTCTTCTGTGGTCCTTTCCGGATGACTAATTCCTAGTTTATAGTTAAAATTTGTGTTATTCGTCAAGAATGTTTTGTGCTGTTGAAATTAATCTTGATTCTATTGCATTTCAAGATTTTCTCTTACTTTACTTTTCCATGGCAATATCCCAGGCTTCTTCTAAATTAGAAAAAAAAAAAAACCGCTTGTGGTTGTCTTGAAAAAGTTGGAGATCATAAAGATATAAAGGTAATAAAGATATAAAATCCAGCTCCTGGTTTTGGTATCATCCAAAGAATATCATAGTTGCACTATAACTAAGTTATATGTCACACGTATTGGTGGATACAGAATAACAGGAGAACTCCAGTCACAGCAAGACAAAAAAGCAGAACTGAGGATGTTAACACATCATTTGGTGCTGTTCTGTGACTCATTTTCCACTCCATGATACTTAATCACAAATTTCATCTATTCATTCTACTTATTTGTATCATAGTCGTAAATAAAATATATTAAGCAAGTAAGATTTTCAAGGACTGCCAATATGGTAGCCTTTAAGACCAGATAAATGACTATTGTTGGAGTTCTTAGCTTAAAATTTAATTGTTTTATTGGAGAAAACTTGTTAGATTAATCCAGCAGCATCTCTCTTTGAGAAACCATATTGCATTTTATTCTACTTAGCATTTACATCTGTGCCTTTAATTGCTCTATTCTTCAAAATTCTTTCTAAAGTTTTACATATGATTAATGCTAAACTAACGTGCCTTTGGTTCCCTGGATTACTTTTCTCACTTTATAAACTTAGTGCAATCACCTCCCCATCCCCCTGGCCTCAGTTGAACAGATTTATGTAAAATACTTACAATGAGTTTTAAATTTTTTATGTTTCTTTCTGAATCCTGAATACAAATTATTATTTGTTTCTGGTTCTTTGAATTGTATCCAGATTATCTTCACTCTAAGTTTTTTTAATCCTTTATTTGACTCCATTTTCCTTGTAGCCTTATTTGTTCTTTTCTCATTTTTTTAATATTTATTTCTCAAATGTTTTTTTTTACTTGCTTCTGTAGCTTTTTCTCATTCAGTCTTACATTTATTGTTTTCTTGGCGAGGGAGGCCCGAGCATGTCTTCTTTGCTAATCAGTTCTTTTTATGTTGTTTCCATCTTTTTAAATTTTTTTTTTCTGTGACAATGATCAAATCACTCTTTTCTGTAACAATTATTCAATCAGAGCCTCTTCATGTAACATTTTTATCTTGTTTTGAGTAGAGATACATAAAACTTTGAATCATAGCATTTCTCAGTCTCCTTCTGATTGAATCTTTCATGATCTAGTTCACTAAGAAGTTTTTGAGGTAGTCAAATTTTTATTTCTCACCTAGTCTTCAAAATGCTTTTCCAACTTCACTCTTATTTCTTCACCTCCTGAATAGAACATCCTTTCATGTCAGTGAAGTCCTTATTTTAATCCCCAAATTTCATTTCCTGCACACATAGTTTAAGAACCTCTATTTCTTTACCAAGCTGTTGGTATTTATTTAAGTACATTTTGTTTGCTTCTTAGAGATCACTCTTAGTTCCTTAGCTAAATTCAGCAGAATCTTGTTGTTAAATATTATGACTGATTGTTAAGCAGTTTGGGGTTTTTTAAAATCTTTTTCTGTTATGCATTTGGTTGGTCATTTGTCCATCCATATTATTTGTATAGTCATACAGACATATGATCTCTAGTCTGTGCTGCACTATTCTTTATTCAGTGAAATTTATTTATTTATCTATTTAAAGAGAGCTAAACCAGAATTCAATAGTATTTTACTTTGCTGGAAACCTGGGAGCCATTTTTATACATTTTTAGTAGTGCTTCAACTCAGGAACAAGTTTACTAAAACACTTTCATCACAGAAAGGTATTCTTGTGTTATGCACCAACAAGAGACATGAAGATTGTAAGAGTCTTTATTAAATTACTTTGTTTCTGTGTTTTAATATTTTAGTTGAAACTGCCCACTAGTAAACTGCTGCACAAAAAGGAATTCACTCTTCAATGTAAGAACAACCCAATATATCCTATATTTAATTGATACTTAATTCAAGTGTATTTACAAAGTCCTAGACAGTGTAGTTTATTTTGTTTATTTATTTGGAGGTCCAAAAGGATACTGTAAACTGCAGAGTTTATTGTATTTGGGAATAATAACCTTGTTTTCACTTTGGTCAACAATCACTTCTTAGGATGATGTGTACTCAAAAAGGAATCCAAAATTACTCATTGTATATCCTTAGCTCATGATCACAACTAAATCTGTCAATAATTACTAACACAAGTAAACACATTGCAAGGCTCTAAGTGGTTAGCAAAATATTTATCATTTTGACTCAAAAAATTGCTTGAACACTTTTGTAGTGGTAGTGATACCTATTTCTACATTCTTATTGTTAATTAAACATCTTCAATTAGTACATGGATACACCCCACAGATCTTTGCTTATCAGGAAATCTTGTGGTGTTGAACAACGTCCTTTTGTTGAGCTTCTGTTGTCAAAGAGGAACATGTGAAGAACAAATTACACATCAGTATGATGGCTTATGACATCTGGAACGTGTGCAAAGCATTCTGATGAGCTTACCTGGCTGGATCAAATAATCGTCTCTGTCAATCTTTGAGGGAATTTGCTATGTAATGCAGGCAGTGCCCTGGTTACTCTGTACAGAGCTGTCAATGTTCACCTGTTGTTCAAACAGTATATTGCAGCTGGTGAAAGAAAATATGTCTACAGAGAACTCTTGACTCAATTATTTTGTTAAAATATGTGATTCTTAGTATCACTGTTTTTGCCTGGCTGGTTTACTCCTCCTGCCTTCACCAATACGTGTAAATTATCATTCATCCTACAAAAGCACAGGAAAAGAAACCACCAAAGAATCTCGCTTTGGTGACAAGACTTTGTAGAAGGTACTAAATATAAATAGGCATTTAAATATTTAGACAACATTGGCCACTATTGCTCTAAACAAAGGTTTGCAATACTTAAAAAATGAGATTTCCAGTCTCGGACTGCTTAGTGATGATACAATAGGACTGGTAATACTCTACGCATTCCCTCTTGTGTCCAAATTCTGTATTTGATTATTTTTTTCAATTTTTGAAATTTGAAGAAATTGTGTCTCTTCAAAGACAGAGTTGGCAAACAGTAGAAAATAATTCAAACAAATCCATCTATCCTGAATACCCTAGGATGCTGAGTTCCAAATTGTACACTTATTTCTATTCTTTAATAGAAGAGCTAAAGTAAAATCCTGTCACAGATCACCCCTGGGATATGGATTTGTGAATTTGAATTTTATATCTTGAATGAGTCCTGTGTGGAAGAGTATGGACTTATATATCCTATTTTGTTGCCTGTAATACAGCATAGATTATTTTCTTTTTGCCTTTTAGTAAAGGGAAAGGAATATTGTGATACTTTCTGACACATATTACTATCTTCAGTGACTAACATGTTTAATTAGACGAACCATGGCAGTATTCTTAAGTGACACCTGCAAAAAGGAAAAGAAAAGTCAGTTGGGAAAAAAAAAAACAAACTGAAATTTTTTAATCAGAGGGAATTTTGACTGAAAAAAGTTATTATTTTATATAGTGTAAAGTTTAGAAGTAAAAGATCTTTTTCTTGATATTTTTGGTAATCCTTTTACATAACAATGTTCCCTTCATCTGTTCTATCATTCTAGTTTTTTTTTGGACAGTTTGCCCTTTCTTCTCTTTTTTCATACGTTTCCCATTTCCTTTCATCCTTCTCATATTTTTTTTCAAATATGTAGCATAAATCTTCTTCATTCTCTGTTTTCATGTTCTTCCACCTTATTTTCTCCACTTCCTTTCACTCTCAAAACCTGTATATCTTTTTAAAAAATTGCCTATTTTATTCTTCTTCAACTCTATTCTGCTCCACTTTATATTGTCCTTTCTGCTTCTCCCTTCCTTGAAAAAAAATACATTGAAACAAATACTGATCATATTGATATTTGTCTAACTTTATTTGAACTGTTACCACCCTCTCTTTCATTTGTTAAATAAAACCCATGATACCACATTTTGCAAGTCCCACGTATAACCTTGCAGAATATGACTGCATTATTAATGAATTTTAGAGCAAATGAAGTATGTGTTCATGCAGATTACTTGCTAATCATGCTTGAAGCTAGAAAATAATTTAAAAATTACCATGCATTGGTTTCAGATTTTTTTTCAAGCAGGCAGATCCAAAATTTCTATTTTCCAGAGAACGTAAACACACTGAAAGTGCAAAATACTTTTTTATATAAGCAAAGGAAACGAGCAGAATAGTGAAAGCATTTTTTAAGGCATGAGTGAGGAATATATTCCTAATTAGGAACATTTATTCCTAAAATTAGGAATATTTGTTCCTAATAAAGCGGTACTTCAGACAAGTTTTAATTTGGAAACAGAATGAAAAATATTAACTTACCTTATACAGTCAATAAGTGTACAACCGAAAAAACACTAACTTTTTGGTTGTGGTAGTGAGTTTCCAGTTACTTCAGTAACAGAACTTTCTTAAGGTACCCTCCTCCAACAGGTACCAGGTAGCAACTATTCTTTCTTGTCTTGTTAACTATTGTGTCCCCACTTATTGACCTCCAAGCTGTGCAGGAAGCATGAATGAACTGTTGGAAACAAAAAGGGAGCAGCTTGGATTCCCTGCAAGGAGACTTGTGACAGAAAACCTCAGCTGTAACTTTTAAGAGATGTTAGAATAGAAAAAAACAGCCCTCCCATATATATATGAACTCTCAACTGGAGGTACAGAAAGCCTTGAAGCACAATTTAGTAGTGATCAAATATGACTTCTTACTGTATCACCACATGTGTTTAATTTTGACCTTACTGAGAAAAGCTGCACAAAAGAAAGCAAATTAGGTAATTGTCATTTGTACAGATTTGTGTTTACTTACCAAGGCACAGCAGAATTCCAACAAGTCCTTTATTTGCTATGGGAGTTAGGGTTTCTCTAATTAGGCAGCCAAACTTGATTTCAGTGGCATCATGAAAGCTTGTGAAGGAAAGCTGTCTAAACCCAGGATTCAGAAAACTTTGAAGCTATTTGCTGAAATACTTATCTTTAAATTAACATTGTTTCTGAAAAAAAGGAGGTAGAGAACTCGGGAGTGAAGCTGAGCTCGGGAAGAAAGGAGGGGTGGGGTGAAGGTGTTTTTAAGATTTGGTTTTATTTCTCATTATCCTACTCTGATTTGATTGGTAATAAATTAAATTAATTTTTTTCCCAAAGTCAAATCTGTTTTGCTCATGACGGTAATTGCTGGCTGATCTCCCTGTCCTTATCTCAACCCATGAGCCTTTTATTATATTTTGTCTCCCTTGTCCAGCTTAGGAGGAGGAATGATAGAATGGCTTTGGTGGGGACCTGGCATCCAGCCAGGGTCAACCCATCACAGACACAATAATATATATTTCAGTATATTTCAGTGTATTTGGAAGCAAAGCTAGCTATTAATAAATGCCTGTCCTTCCTCCCCTTGTTCTAATTCACAGTTTATCAGGTCAGGCTGCAAAATTAGGCATAGATAATGGAATTTTCTTTCTAGAAATACCTAATTTAGTATATTGGTAAGACAACTTGTCTTAGGGTTATGAATTTACTTCAGTGTTTCCACTATCTATACTTCAAACAACAAGGACTAGTTTTTGCTGAACAATAGTATTAGAAAAGCCTAACCCTTTCCACAGTTTTAATGGGATTTAAAATGGTTTTCAAGCAAAAGGTTTTTACTTTTACTTCACTCTTGACTTTCATGTAATTGTTTTAATCTTCTCACCTTGTTCTAAACTTGCCTACTCCTCTAATATCAATCACTACTCTGCGTGATCTCCTATCATCACATACAAGATAAAGGCAAATCTAATATGCAAATACAGTGAAACTCATCTAGGAGGTGGGAGATTAAATTATTAAAAATATTTCTCATAGTCTATGTACTTAATTTTGTAATTAAATACTTGTTTTTCTGGTTTTAGTTTTAAATGTGAGACAATTTACTGCAATGAGTTATTTACACAGGCTTTGATGCTTTTAATCTGATCTGAAAAGGCTCAAAACTTAATAGGTTAAATTGTCAGGTGCAGGTTACTGTGGTTCAGCTAGCAAACACAGAATGATTCTCCCCCCTCCCACTCTAAGCAGCAGAGATTGAGGTCAAAGACCCCAATTTCTTCATTGAGACTTCTCTGTCACCTTTTAAACATCATATTTTAACCTTTGAGTTTAAGGCATGGAGGAAAAATTGCAAGCATGACCCTCCCTTAGTTGGGGGTGGGAACAAAAGATTTTTGTTGAACTAAGGCTTTATAATTTGTGTAAATATACAAGAGAGAAAGAAATGTTGCCAAACAGTAATTGAGGTGAAATTTGAAGTCATGTCCTAATTAGAGCTTTGCAAACCTTACAGGTTGGTCCAAAAGAGCTAGAAGAAAGTTGATTATTTCAGAAAGTCAAAAACTTGTTTTCATACTGGGCTCCTGCATAAGTCCTCCAACTTCCAAATTGTCACCCTGTTGAAGGAATCTAAGGATGAAGAAAAAAAAATTAAATCTTAACACAATTGAGAGGGAAGGTCTCATTCAAGAGAAAGGAGGTGGTGATACTAACAGATCTGACAATTTCTGAGGTTCTTTACTTATATTGTGTGAAACATCTGAAAATTATGCACACAGGAAACATAAACCCGGCTTCTGTCTGGGTGGGATGATATGTACTTATATTACAGATAATTACGGGGGGCCGGGGTTGTCAATATACTCAGTGGCAGAGCTGCTATTCAGAGGGACCTAGGCAGGCTGGAGAGACGATGAGCATAAATTGAGAAAAGAGCTGCTCAGACTGGATATAAGGAAAAGCTTTTTTCCTCAAGAACAGCCCAGCAGTGGGGCAGTCTGCTGGGAGATGCTGTGCAATCCCCATTCTTGGCAGTTTTCAAGATCCAGCTGGACAAAGGCCTGAGCAACCATCTAAGCAAGGTCTGACCTCAGAAGTGGCCCTGCTACGAACAGGAGGTTGGACTGAAGACCTCACGAGCTCCCTTCTGACCTGATCTATCCTTTGAATGTAATTGAAAGATATAAAAATTGTAAGAGATGTCTTGTTGTCCAGGGCACAAGTGTAAGAATGAACAGACTTATACTCATTGCCTTCTCTCTAAGAAGTTTCTAATACGAACTTTTTCAACTCACTTTTTTCCTGGTCATCTGTTCCTTATTACTTAAATGGGATTAAATCAGCATTTCTTTGTCTATGAGGCGTTTTCTAGGCAGATATTCACTTACAAGCTTGTGAATATAGTAACAAATCTCCTCAAGTGACAACCATCACAAATTTTAAAATGTTTGTGGGGCGAGGTCCCTGTAACTTAAGTTCTACTTCATGTGCTTTGAGCCTTGTCAGCTATTAGTTTTAGGTACTAGAAACTACGTTGACACTAGGTTTTAATTGGCCAAAATGTAAGTGAAAGCTATTGACTCATCAAATACTAAGCCACAGAGTATCTCCATTTTCTTATTTAAAAAAAAAAAAATTATTATCTTGTGTGCATATCATTAAAGTTGAGATAAATTGAAGAACTACTCTAAGATTGGAACGAGTACTCTAATAGATCTTTGCTAGCTATAATGTTCCTTTGTTACGTAATCTAGCAAAAGACATAATCTGAGTGAACTAGGAACTTCAAATGGCTTAACACAAAAATATGACTTCCTCAGATTAGTTTACTTTTGGGTGACATCAATTATGACACAAGTTAAATACAGAAAAAAAGTAAAAGATAATGAATGGTCATTTAGTTGCTGGAAAACTGGCAGATAACACTGTTACACAAATAGAGACCTAGTGTATTTGAGAATGGGAGGATTTTAAGATCAAGACATTAAGGTTTCACAAGCATCATATTTTTTTCTTTAGGTGAAGAATAGTGGCTCCTATTGGAACACATATATGTAATCTTTAGAGACCTAAAGATAAACGAAGTATTTCACTAGTGATGAGAAAAATCTCCACAAATGCAAGTCAATTCTACAGAAGAAACAAACTTGTTAGTACTGTTGTATTTGACAGGACTTGGGGTAATGCTGGAAGAACCAAACCAAGACTCCAGCCCAGTGAGGTCTTGAAATCTCTCTGTGAGATGAGGGTATTACATTTTAAAAAGTGTTCTTTTCACTGGATTATACAACACCATTTTGTTGTGCCAGCACATCAAATTTAGTTGAAAAGTTACCCAAAAGCAGACATTAAGGGATATTTTTCAGCATTATGAATTTTCTGATCCTATTTGCTGAACGGTTTCTTGAATAACCATGATGATGCAGAAGCAAAGGCAATATACAGGTGAGACTGAAAGTCTGGTGCAAAGGATCCTTAAGCTAGTATTGCCTTGAAGAAAAACCTGTAGAATCAGAGTTTGACAAGTCTCACTCATCTGATTTTATTTCAAGCATCTCGAGTGTCCTGTTCATTCAGACTTTATGCAAAGAGGTGTATTCATTCCAAACTCACATTGATTGCTTGATTCACCCTGTATTCAAAGACTGAGTAATTGAAGGATATTGCTTAAATTGCCTTAACATTCTCCCATTATAGTGTTCGGGAGGGACTTTATTCTTTTTTAAAATTTCATATTGTAGAGACCAATCAAAACCTTAGACCTGACCTGCATAAATTTAATCTTTTATCTTTTATTTCTATAGGCTTATTACACTTATATCTGTCAATATACTTTTAGTACATTCCTCTTATACTGTCCTCTTTAATGATTATCAGACACAAGAACTCATTGAAGTGCTCCAACTAGCATGATTATCACTATTTAAGAAGCAGATAACTGCTAGCCCTCACCCAGCAAGGAACAGGTGGAGGTGACAGCAGAGTAAAAAGCAGTGCAATACTGTGTTTGACAAGGTGACATGATAACTAGGGAGGCTGCAGATTGAAAAACATTGCTCCTCGTAACTCTGTGTTTGACATACATACATAATCAGCTTTTCCACCATCACTTGGTTTAAAGCTGTTGTTACTTCCACAGAACAGGGGAACCATGGAAATATAACTATCTCTGAGATGGCTAAGCTGATATAATGGCTCAAAACTACCCTTCCCTCTCTTCTCCCATTGGATTCCCAAATCAGATGGTTGTGCTTATCTGACCCTGCAGTAAAAAATGACCCAGCTAAATAATTCCAAAATAAACCATTACTGTTAAACTAGCTTTCTGGTAGTTATGGGATTGAAACAACTGAAAAGGCGATCAGCTGACTGCCAGAGCTGGTGCAATATATTAAAGTGGAGGATACAGAACCGTTCCTTCCAGTGACAGGAAAAAGTGGTTCCTGTTCAGAGGTTTTGTGAAGAGTCACCCTAAGTATTTGGCTCAGTTTGAGTGTGGGGGCTTGTTAGGCTATTGCAACCTTATTTGTGTCTCAGCACTGAAATATAAAGGCAGAAGAAGGATTCAAACGTTGGAAAGACTATCTTATTTATAGAGGTCTTCTGACAGCAGTCCTGTTTTTCTCTTTTTTTTTCCTTCTCTATGTGTATAATTATAGGTGGGTTTTTAATGTTTTGGTTTTTGCAGATTATGAAACTACTATTACGTCTCTTTTTTTCTCTCAAGTTTCATAAGTTTCATAACTTATTTTTATCTCTGCCTTCAAATTTTCAGGTCACTTTCTGCCTTATTTCCCTCCGTATAAATGTTCATGATCAACTCAGAATGTATAGTGGATTAGGAAAAGTAAGTGGGTTTTTTGTTCACTGGAAAAGGTAAACACGTGGAAAAGTAACATATATATGAGGTGGTGTAATTCCAAGTAGCTAGTGGGATTTCAAGTACTGGGTCATCTAACTCTTTCAGAGCAGACATAAACAGTAATATTTTAAAACTACTGCCATTTTTTGTTGTTGTTGGTGATGGTGTTAGTGTTTTGTTTTGTTTTGTTGTGTTTTGTTTTGTTTCATTTATATGGCAATAGAGTAGCTTTGGACTTAATAATAGTTGAAGATTGCAGCCCAGTTCCTAAAATATAGGGGTTAAACACTGATACAAATTCAGAGCTAAATTCTTGCAGAAAATCAGGAAAATTTCTTTGATAGTGATGACTTCATTTTGATTTTCATAGACAGTCAGGTACTGGTATGAAACATTAAAATATTAATTCATTTTTTTAAATTATCTTTCTTAGGAAAACACCACAGTCCATTTCACTGTAACATCAATTTTGACAATTCTCTGCATTGATATGGTGTGAATTTAAGAGAAAGACAGTGACTTAAAAAACAGAACTATAGAATTTGCATGAAATCTGTATGAAAAACTCTATGATATTTAAAAACTATTAGATAAAAATTATCACATATAGACTGAGCTGACTATTCTCAAAAAAGTAAAATTATTATTAAGATTGGGAAGAAAGGAAAAAAAAATCTTCCACATTTTTCTATGTTTTAAGTAATTTCTAAGAGCAATTTCAAAAATACCTGTATTTCAAATGTTCTCTAAATCTGGGATTAAATAGTTTAAAACTGTTGCAAAAGGAAGGGAAAAAAAAGCATACCAATATCTGGGAGAGAGGCACCGGTAAGAGAAAGAATAAAAAATGTAAACTCTGAAGGCTGCTATCAAAAATACCAATGACATATGAAATATAGAAACAGCTGGAAATTAATCAGTCAGAATAAATCAAATGAAACCAGAAAATCCAGGAGACCATACCTATGAAAATCAGTGCTGCGGGCAAAAAAGGAAACTAAAGAAGGAACGCTGACATGACATAACAACTAATAAGAGCTAGCATATAGCTAGCAAAGGGAGGTATGCTTTTACTGATGGAAGAGAACTGCTATGTAGTGAAAATTTAATTAATCCTGGAGACCAAAACAGTAGTAGCAATGCATTTTAAAAAGTATAAAATAATGGATGTACTTTAATATCAGCATTCCTTTAAAGTGTGTTTAAAATATATATTACTGCACAAAGGACATTAATATGCATGGTTACAAGAACATGTCCTAGTACATCTTGTGAATAATATATAATGTATAATCCTTAACAAGAGGAATAGGCCTGAGACTTTGTCTATCCCAGACAGTAAGGTATTCTAACTACCCCCAAGTGAGCATCCCAAGCCCAAAATATTCAGCTCTTGAGTCCAAAGTGGTTTCTCTTTGGCTATTTGTGATACTACTTAAATGGTGGTTAAACATTCTAGTGTTTCTGAGACTGGCCTAGAAAATAAACGATCATTAAATGTGCATTAAATATTCTTCTTTGAGTTAAATCACACAGCATATATCAGAATTTCCTTGTGTAACTTTCTATACACCATAAATTAAAAAGGGATATTTACTTGAAACTTTATTTGGAGAGCATATCTTAGTCTAAACTGCCTGAGACAACCGAAGTTTTATAATGCAAAATATAGTGTTTGAATCTGTATGATCCTGAATTTTCAAAGTGCCAAATTCTCCTGCATGGCATCCAAATGCATCTTAAAATCAGAGAACAAGGCAGAGAACATCTATACAGGTTCATCTTCCTTTTTAGAGAGTCTTGGGTGGAAGTTTAATGGCAGATGAAAGCTTGAAACACAATTTAGGACACATTCAATCAATTATGTGAAATAGAATTATTCATATCCTGCTTGACCAACCTGATCTCCTTTTACAACTAGGTGACCCGCCTGGTGGACGAAAGAAAGGCTGTGGATGTTGTCTACTTGGACTTTAGTAAGGTCTTCGACACAGTCTCCCACAGCATTCTGCTAGAGAAGCTGGCAGCCCGTGGCTTACACAGGTGTACTCTTTGCTGGATTAAAAACCGGCTGGACGGCCGAGCCCAGAGAGTTGTGGTGAATGGCGTTAAATCCAACTGGTGGCAGGTCTCAAGTGGTGTTCTCAGGGCTCAGTTTTGGGACCAGCCTTGTTTAATATCTTTATTGATGATCTGGACGAGGGGATTGAGTGCACCCTAAGTAAGTTTGCAGACGACACCAAATTAAGCGGGAGTGTTGATCTGCTTGAGGGTAGGAAGGCTCTGCAGAGAGATCTGGACAGACTGGATCGATGGGCTGAAGCCAA
>VYXH01006288.1:54165-71697 GCA_013397275.1 Burhinus bistriatus | reverse complement strand
CCAGGGGAGGTTTAGGCTGGACATTAGGAAAAAGTTTTTCACTGAAAGAGTTATCAAGCATTGGAACAGGCTGCCCAGGGAGGTGGTTGAGTCACTATCCCTAGAAGTGTTTAAAAGTCGTGTAGACGTGTTGCTTGGAGGCACGGTTTAGTGTTGGACCTGGTAGAGTAGGGTCAATGGTTAGACTAGATGATCTTAAAGGACTTTTCCAATGTAAATTATTCTATGATTCTAAGATTCTATATCAGCGTTGAATTAAATAATTGCCCATTCTAAAGTACATCAGAAGCCTGAATTGCCATGCGTTTAAAAGGGAACACAGAGATAATGTTTGAAGTAATTTTGACCAAATAATTTGCAATTATTTTTCCTCATGTTTTCTTTATTTTTTCTCTTTAGATGTTTTAAATTGAGTATTGTCAACAGAAATGAAATGAAACATGACTAAAGTCAGGCATATATTACCATTCTATAAGTGAACTGAATACAACTCTGCCTCTTAGTTTGCAAAAGCTAAAACGCCAAGAAAAAGCTTCTAACATTGAAATCTAAGGAAGAAAAGGAAGGAAATCTTCATTGGGTTTCCCCAACAAAGATCTAATTTTTACTGTTTGGCTGTGGAATATGGGATGTTATAACTTTTTAAAGAAACCTTAGGGTCAGGCCCAAATCTCATAGTTTTCCTGTTTGCTAACTTCATATATTCCAGGTCAGCGAAATGCCAGAACTGCTTACAGAGACTCATTGCTTTTAGATTGTTTTACCTAACTGGCATAAAATGTCACAGCTCCAGGGAACGAGCCACATCATTCACCAGCTGATTTAAACGAACTGTATATCTATAATATGCTCACTTATGTCTGACAAATGGTAAAATTTGTTATATTTTGTGGAAGTATACCTAGAATTAATCCCAGGTACACATTCAATTTCAGTATGTTAAAGGATTTATAGATTTTAATGTATCCCTCTGTCTGGAGAACGAGAGAAGTATGTTTGAGTAAAAGTATTTCAAAACTCATTTACTCATCAACTACATTGAGTTTTAGGTTGGTGGAAAGGAAACTTCATGGTTGGTATGAAATTATTAAATAATAAAATGTAAGCTAAAAATAAGAGAGAGAATATAGTATGAATAAATTGAAAATATTAATGAGCCAACATAATGAGGATGCATTCATTTTTAATGCTATTTTAAGTAAAAATATGAATACTTTATGTGTTCTTTTTAAGGTTTTCTTGAGGCAGTGGATACGTACTTATGTAAATGACAATGAAAACATATTTTTCCTCATCCTGTAGCAATGTGTATGACTACAAATCTCTCTACTTGATACTGTAAATAATACTTAAATTAAGTATTTGTCT
Organism: Burhinus bistriatus; assembly: GCA_013397275.1. NCBI lineage: Eukaryota > Metazoa > Chordata > Aves > Charadriiformes > Burhinidae > Burhinus > Burhinus bistriatus. The sequence continues at coordinate 70,329 of VYXH01006288.1, read as the reverse complement.
TCCTATTTTTTCATTACAATAGAACCTGTCCAAAGTATGTCAGGTATTTTATTGCTCATTAATACATAACAGAATGCTTATGCAATTAGTAATGCAATAGAAGCTTTCTGAGACTGCAGTGGTATTAATTGTGACCATACATATGTTTTCAAGCTGTGCATCGACTTATATTTCTTCTGCAAGATCTGATGGAAGAGGCAGGGCATTGTCTCACTGGAGGAGACATAACCTGAAGAATTACATCGTGGTTTTTTGGGTTCCTTTTTCCCTCTAAGGTGAAATACATTTTACCTTGAACATAGTGAGAATAACATGTTCCCAGATTACACTTTTCTTTCTCATTCTTACATGGAAAAAGACGTAGAATGGAAATCACAGAATCATAGAATCATTTAGGTTGGAAAAGACCTTTTATATTATCAAGTCCAACCATAAACCTAACACTGCCAAGTCTACCACTAAACCATGTCGTAGTACCATAGAATCATAGAATGTTTAGAATTGGAAGAGACCTTGAAGACCGTCTAGTTCCAACCTCCCTGCCATGGGCAGGGACACCTTCCACTAGACCAGGTTGCTCAAAGCCCCGTCCAGCCTGGCCTTGAACACTTCCAGGGACTGGGCATCCACAATGTCTCTCTGGGCAACCTGTTCCAGTTCCCCACCACCCTCAGAGTAAAGAATTTCTTCCTAATATCTAATCTAAATATACCTTCTTTCAGTTTCAAACCATTACCCCTTGTCCTATCACTACAGTCCCTCATAAAGAGTCCCTCTCCATCTTTTCTGTAGTCCCCCTTTAAGTACTGGAAGGCCGCTATAAGGTGTCCCCGGAGCCTTCTCTTCTCCAGGCTGAACAACCCCAACTCCCTCAGCCTGTCCTCACAGCAGAGGTACTCCATTCCTCTGATCATCTTTGTGGCCCTCCTCTGGACTAGCTCCAACAGGTCCATGTCCTTCTTACGTTGGAGCTCCAGAGCTGGACACAGTATTCGAGGTGGGGTTTCACCAGACCAGAGTAGAGGGACAGGTTAAGTATTATTATAATATTAACAGTAAAAACAAATGCTAAGGCCAAATGCTAGTCAATCTGTTTGTATGTGATATCTTTATGAAGATTTTGTTTTCTCTTTGTCCTGGTGGCTAACTATTTAGCTGTGATTTTATAAGATATAAGGATATTTGAGGACCAATTTTTTTTTCATGGTATTACTTAAAAATTGAATTATGAGTATCCTCTTTCTCCTATTGGTAATTCATTGGAATAAACTTGCCCACTTCCCCAAAATGCACTATGAACTGACATACCATTGACAATTGTTAACAACAAAAGCTGTGAATGGTGGTGAAAATAAACTAACAGCTGATACATGAAGGTCAACAGCATTGTCAGCACTATTATAAAAGCATGACTGTGACTTGATTCATCTCATATTTGCCAATTTCCCAGTACCTTTGTGACAATTGCTCAAAAGCTCTACTTGAAGAGGTAAGAGTAGAAGGGAGTTATATTAATGGAGATCATGTAATATTTGCTGAGCTGGAAATTTCAGAAATCTTTCTGAACCAAAGAAAATAATCTACACAAAATGGCTTTTTTTATTCCTCCTGCTTTTTCTCTGTAGTCCCACCTAGCCACAGAAATAGATGCAATTGCTATAGCAAAAAACTTTTTTGCCCAGGACTGTGGTGACAGGGGCTGTATGCCCATTTGCTGGACGTGAAAAGCAGATTTGTGTTATATTGCACTGTATTAGAAGTGAGTAAAATTAATTTAACCATGCTAACCCTTTGATCAAGTAGCTGGCTTTTCTTTCGTTTAAGGTCCTTGCTTTTCTGACTAGAATTTGCTTTTGTCAGCACAGCAAAAACTGACATATGGTATTTTTGTTGTTACTTGAAATAATCTTCTGTAGATCAGCTGGATTTCTCAAAAGAGCTTTGAGTTCAACATTAGAGAGAGAGAGGAGATGAAAGAGAACCCCAAATCACTATACATTCCACAATTAAAAATCTCAGTAAAGTAAGCTCCCCCATTCAAGCCAATGTATTTACTTCACATCTTTAGTAAATAAACAAGGGTAAAATCTGCTCTGAGATGTATCAAAGCCTTGTGAACCCTGATTTAGGAGGTGAAAGAAGAAAAAGGAAGTTGTGCTTGGGTTGTTTTCTTTTTTTTTTTTTTTTAATTGCCTGAGGTATTCATAAACTATCGACTTATTAGCTGCATGTGTTGACCTTCCTTCTGATACATAAACAAAAGACAGTTGTGAATCAGGCTGGATTACACCCTTGCTACTGCATTACAGCAGCTAAATGCTGGCCTGCCAACATAATGGAATTTTAAAATGACACTGCCTTAACATGTGTAGTATCTGTTACTAGAAATCCCCAGATATAGCAATATTTAAAAAAAAAGTAAAGCAAAATCACATACTGAGAATGCTGAAGCTGATATTGTTATGTACTTGGCTTTACAAAATGTCCTCATTTAAGTTAATGGGCAGCATAACACAGAAACTGCTCAATAATTTGAATTCAGAGAGAGCAATCTCTGTTGTTTCTGCCCACCAGCACAGTACATCAATTCTTTTCTTCAAGTTATTGCATATTGATGGGATACTTTTCTACTGACAGGCAACAAAAAATTAAGTCAGCACTTATCCAGTCAAAGTGACTAAATGAATGGGAAGGTTAACGCCTCAAACTAGGTTTAAATTAGTTCACATTTCTTTAATAATTTCATTTCTGCATTAAACTTGTTTTAAACAGGAATATGTTTGATTCAGAGTTCCTAAAGGCTAAGTTACGAGTGTATGATGGAAGACTGTTATGCTTCAAAGCCTACGAATTCAGATAAAAATTACCGTAACTTTCATAAGTTTTTCAAAGGTCAGTGAAGGGCTGGAAAGTTGCACAAAAACAAAAAAGAGCTATGGGCAAAATAACTAGAATTGATAATGACCTTTAAGCCAATGAAGAATGAAAATCATAAAATACTTATCCATATGGAAGAGCAAAGATTCTCATAAGAAAACTTCAACATCAAGATACAAAGTAAAATATCTCATTATGATTGGAAATGACGGATTGATACTGTACTAGGGCAAAAGACTTCTCTTACACAAAAAACTGTCTAGGGAAACTTCATTTAAACAAGTGGTATATATAGTGTATGTGTGCGTGTGCGCGCACGCGCTTGTGTATGTAAGCGTGTGCACACATCTTTAGGCTGGACTTACTGAAGCCAAGAGCAAGCTTCCATGTCCTACTGTGACATGAACCAGGAGGGCTTTTTATCTTATACTCCCTTTTGAAATAAGCATTAAAAATGCATTGGAACAAGTGAAAAGTGTTACCTCATTAATTTTAATTTCCTGTTTCATTTTCTATGTTTTCATTTCTCTCTCTATTGTGATATCTAGCTGAAATTCCACTTTGACGCTCTCTTTTCCATATAAAATGAAGCTAGTAATTTATATTTTGGTAGTATTTGTCCAGAATGTATTCAAAAGAATATTCAAGAATATTCAATGTATCAAGATAATATTTTTTAATACTTTCTTATAGGACAGTAGGCATGATATAATTGTGTTTACTTCCCTGTACACTGATACAGAATACATTGAAGCCAATGCAGAGATTTCATTAACTTAACACGTGATCTGCTAGTGCAGAGAGGATTTCAGGATCAAAGTACTGACTTCACTGGAAGCCAAGAAGGCTTATCATCTCTGAGTTCTTAGTAATTGCAAAGACTCATTCAATTAGAAAACCAAAGAGTTAATTTAAGTAATAATGAATGTGCAGTAGAATTCCTTCATCTTGAACAGCTAAATTGTCTTGTGGAGACTCTGTACTGCCTCACATAATTAAACATAAATAAAAGTTTCCTAGATTATGGAATTCTGCTAATAAAAGTTAAAATCAGTCTATGCTTGAGAGCAATTTTTATATGGAACTTTGTAACTACTTCTGAGTAGCAGACCAACCCCAAGGTTGAACTGAACAATGAGAAGATATTTCACAGAGCAGAAAAAAGAATTCTCACGGAAGAAAAGATGTGTCCTGAGAATTAATTTGAAACAAGTTTTTTTAATTTTTCATACTATGATGGAAAGGTACACAGGAAAGGTAGCTTGAAAAGGTGGTAGAAGTTCAGAGTTTAACTGGGAGTTTGCTGGATGTAATGCTGAAGAAACAGAAAAAATGCAGTATTATGTTACCATGGCTCTCATTGATACTAATATTTTTTGTTCCCCAGAAGGGAGAACCAGTGGAATAAAAGCTTCTACTGACCTTTCATGCTCCTATACTACATGCCATGAACAGAGCATGAAGAACTCAGAAAGCTTATTGCAATTTCATTCTGAGATATGCACTAAGTGCTTTGTCAGAATTTCAAACTCAGAAGATTGCTAGCTGAAAAGCAGCCATTAAAATAACATTTAGTTTTTACAGTTCCTTTCTCTTCTCTCACTTAAGAACCACCTCCTGTCCCATATATTTTCCTGGCTTTAAACCAGGCATCACTCAAATTGTTACACTGTGGAATATTATAAAATCTTTTACTAGCTGTTCCAACATGGTCAAAGAGCTAGTCCAACACAGCATGTTTCCTTGATGTACAATTGCGCTTTCTGAGTACAATCAATTTCTCACATTATTGTACTAGAATCTGTATTACAAAATACAAATCATGCATTTCAAGACAAGTGAACAGATGCTCTGGCACAGATTTTTTGTCCCAAATATAGAAGTTCTGCTATTTAATTAATGGCTGGGAATAGCGTCTAATTTGGTTGAAGGCTTGCGTGTAGTGGTGTAGGTGCATATTTATTAGATTTTCGTATTTAATGACTATGGTGCATCTCCAGGTATGTCCAGAGAAAGGCATAAGATAGAAAGTCCAGTAACTTTCATTCACCAACGCGAAAGTATTGAGGTGGTATCTGTCCAACCTCCAATCAAGCATAGACCAAATTGTGGATATTTACCATTGAGTAATAAATAAATAAATAAAGGTACCTCTATTATTGTTATGTTATATCAAAGTAGTATACTTTTAAGGAAAAAGGTCTTTTGATTAAAACTGTCTGAGATTTTGTTTTTATTTTCCTTCCCCTATGAAAATTAGGAAGAGTTGTGTAAAAGCAAATCACTTTTATTTGATACTTCTTAAAAGAATGGAAAGTGTATTGGTAGATCTGTGAGTCTCTGGTGTTACGAGTACTGATAAAATAGGTGCAGGGAAGAACTTGTAATCATGGAAGTTGTCAGGGGGAGGGTATACCTGCTAGGATTAAGTATATTGTATGAGTGATCCTCTGAGTCAAATCACTGTTTTTTTAATACCAGAACTGCATTTTGTAACTGTACCTGCCTGCATTCAAAAGGTAAATCGATGTTTGGTTTGAAACCACTGTGAACCTTTATAATTTCTTGAATTTAATAATTCCCTCCTATTATAATTCTTGCAAGCTTCTGAGCTTCAAATAACTACAAGGTCAGCAGAGTAATGACTGACTTAAAGGTATTAATGGTCATGCTGCAAGCTCTACTTTGGATGAGGAGATAACTAGCAGATTCTTCAAATCAGATTTTTCTAGGGTGAAGTTATACATTTCAGCTAGAACCAACATATTAATCACCATCAAAAACTGGCAGCCCATTTCCTCTATTCTCCACACCTGGTTGAATTCCCTTGTGTCTGCCAGGTTAGTTACAAGTGTTTTTGACATCCTGTACTGAATTGATGTCACGGGGTGACACCCATACGAAGGCACTACTCAAATAATTGAGACTTTGACTACATCTGCCTGTCTCTAACTCTTTAGATGGTCCTGGTATAGACCGGGAAAGCAGAAAAAAGCATAGAAAATTGTTATGGGGAGGCATACCTAGGACATCTGAGTTGCATCTGGATATGCACAGGAAGGAAACAGAGAAGAAACTGTTACAGTTTTACATCTTTGCAACATATTTGGGAGTGGCAGGGGGTTGGGGAGGTGGAGGGTAGAGCCAGAAGTCACTAGCAACCAGGAAATAACAGCTATTTGACTTTAGGTATGGAGAAAGTCAAAGAGGTTGGTCTGGGGTGCTGTGACTAGTAAGGTCATTGACATCTTCTGCCAACCCTGACCAGCTGAGTGAGAAAGCAATGAAGAGGGAAGAGTCCCTCAGTAGGGGAGCAAGTCCACAGAAGTCCAGCACCGTGCAGAAGCTGAGCCTGAGCTGAGTTCGTTACGCACGGAAATCAGTTTGCCAGCTGGGACTCAGGCACACTGGCTGGTTAGAGTGAGTATCTTGTTCCCCTGCATTCTCAGTGCTGGTCACAGCTGGACTGTGACAGCAGGGACCTTCTTCAGTGTGTATGTGTAGTCTGCACATACTGTGGCAGTGGATTTTAACACACAAACTGTTATTTATCCTGCTATATCTATCCTGCTTAGAAATAAGATCTAAAATTTATGTCCCTGCATGGTGTAGTTCTGTCCTGGAGGTTTTATCACTCCTAAGTTCCTCCATGACAGTTGATACAATTCAGTAATCCAACAGAAAAAAAATAAATACTGTTTTACTTCCTCTGACAGCACTGAGCTGTTGAGTCATTCTAGCTACAAATCTTAATTTATCAGTAAATCATAGAACGATAGAATCATATATGTTGGAGAAGACCTTTAAGGACCTTAAGACCTTAAACCTAACACTGCCAAGTCCACCAGAAGAATTATTTCTCATTATCTTTTATTTTTTCGTAGGAAATCATGCTATTGCTAATCTTCAGATGTTCTACTAAACAAAATTTAAAAATACTAATACTAAAGAAAACACCCTAAAAACCTCACCAGATCTCCATCTCGGTTTTGGACACTTTTGGTTGGTTTTGTGATATAGACCTGAGTTCTGGTGCATGTGGGATCTAAGTACTGTAAGTTTAAAGAGAGAAGACTGATAAGAAATATTTTTAAGTAGTTACGTACTTGCAAGATATTTCACATAGTCTAGGCTCATCATTTTCCTGAGCTTTGACCCTGGAACTTTCTTCCAGCACTGATAATACTAATAAGTAAAATCAGCTAGAATTAATTCGCTGAAACTAAGGACAAGAGAAGAGGCCTGGCTTCATCTAATCTCTTTACCCTTCCAAACAAGGATGTGTATGGGATAGGAAATAACCTGTCCTTTTCTTCAGTGAGTCTTACTTGGAATCAAGTTACATGCTACGGGCTGAACCAATGCAATGAATGTCTCACTGCCAGCAATGGAGTGACACAAAGAAACTAGTGGCAAGTCATATTGATAAGATATCCAAGCAATAGAGTAGTACAGTTGTGTTCATGACCATTTTATTGATACATCTTTAAATACAAATATAAATACATATATCTGCCATTTACAATATTTCCATATATTTGTCATATGAAGTACATATTAAAGGCACTACATGTAATTTGGATGTACCATATGACGAGGGATAGTTTGGAAAAATAAGGCATACCTGGGAGTTAGACTCCAAAGGCATGGAGAGAGGAGACCATTCTGGAGTTACAGTGAGAAGAATATGAGGAAAAACATCAAATACTCTCTTCTTTTCTGGAAGTATTCTCAAAGGGTTAAGACAAAGTGGTTTTTTTCTGGATAGTAATCTAACAAATTATGCTCATCTGATATTAGAATGTGAGTCCTCTGGAGTAGAACAGTGCCAGTTTAAATGCTTAGTACGCACATATTGGATTTTGGTCAGCCAAAAGAGTCAATAAAGTTGTTGTATCTCAGTGTCTCTCACTATCATGACAATTTTTCTATTGATTTTGATGGTCATTGGATCAAACTCACATCTGCTTTTCTTTGTTTCTGGAGGAACCACAGTAATATATTTAAACACAACCACTTTAAAAGTAGGTTAACTTGATTAAAAAGTAGAATAGGATAGATTTCTTTTGATATCAGTATTTACTTATTGCTCATGAAGAGCTTTGAAAAACTTTGGAAAAAAATATTGAAAAAAAAAGTAGAAAAATGTATGAAATGTTAATTTATTATAATTACCTGTATAATTGATGATGCTACCTGAATGCCAAATATTTATGTTCAGACATACCAATAAAATGGTTATTAACATGTTGTTACTATCCTATTGCTAGATTACTTTAGCACTGCTGTTTACCATGAGTTTCATCATTTGCAGGAACACACATGCTTATATTTTCTGTGAAAATCTTTGGTTGGGCAAAATTGCACTTCTTACAGTGTTGTAAATCAAGATGACCTGCTTCCCAGAGTGGTATTCTTATCTGTGTTGACCTAGTTTAAATGAAGTCAATACTTTCTTTTTGAGATTGGTTTTGCGATCACACATTTCAATAAAATGCATATCAAATAACTGGTTTGATTTTCTATATGTGAAAGACCCCTAATAAGATTTCACTAAAACTGATTCCTTGTTGCCATTAAACCTCACCAGACGTCTTTTCCACAGAATTCAACTCATACTTTCCATATTTTGGTGATAAAACAAAATAAAAATTAGTATTTCCTAAAAACAGATGGTAAGACATAGCTTCAAGGACTGTTTCTGGATAATATGTGGATTGTTTTAAAAAGCTGATATAATAATTAAAGTTGCTATATGTATAAGTACATGATTTCATTACTATTCACTTTTGGTAGACTCTGATCAATTCATAAATGAATTTCAGAAAGTTAATCAAGATTTTATTTGAAAACTTCAGAAGAAATTCTAAAGCTTGGTAAACACTTAACCTTTCGAATTAATATGCACCTCTCACTGATAAAGAGTTCATTCTTATGCTGTAGGTATTGAAGATAAACTCGATAAAACGGAACAGTTACTAGCCTTACTACAGGTGCTTTATGAGACCTTCCAACTATAATTCTATTCAAGATTCTTGTAAGTGGGTTCTAAAGCCAGACTTTTAGGTGGTTGAACTATAGTGGGTTTTTATGAACTTGCATTTATCAGTCAGTTTTGAGCTTTGCTTATTGCATACTTCTTGCTGCCAATATATTTTTAGAAGTGAGTGGGTACATGGTCAAGGATAAACCGTACTTATTAAACACTGTAACATGTTGAAGGTAATTTTGGAATTGGCTCTTCTTTAAATCAGAAGTTGGACTAGGTAACCTTCACAGACCACTTCATTTTTTTTTTTCTTTCTGTGATTTCTATATGCTTCCAGGATCAGTTTAGACCAGAATTTAGGAGATACTGATTTTCACTGGTTTTGGGGGTTCTTTTGTTTGTTTTTCCATTTTGTAGGAAATTCAAAAGTTGCATGCAGAAACAGCAAAAACTTAAATAGCTCCTACTTCAAGAAAAAAATGTAACAATGAAATTCTCATTTTCCTAATAAATTTGCTTTTAAATAAAAGAGTCAAGTAACATGAAAAGAATTCATTCTGTGTTTTGAATTTATATCAGAACTGAAAACATCCTAAAGCCTTAGAAATACAGGCAATAGTTGTGTCACCATTTTTTTTTGAATTTAAAACAAAAAATGGTAGTTTTCTTTTAAATGAAACAATTACATGCCTGTATTTATATATTTCTTTTCAAACTTTTGTTTTCAACATAAAAAGTACTTTAAAATAAATGATAAATTTCCTTATGTCCTAGAACGTCTTTAAACCTAGCCAGGAAGAAATCAATTTTCTTAAAGAAAAAACATTGGCTCCAGAAATGAAACAGGCTATATACACTTTTATATACTTATATATACTTATATACACTTATGTAATAGGCTATACACTTATATAACTATGGAAAATAGAATTCTGTAATCAATTGGGCATAAGTAAATAAAGTTGCAGGGAACTTCCTAGAGTTAAAACAAACACTGATTGGAAAAATTCAACAGATAAGGAAACCCTATGTTTTCCACAGATAGAAGTTAAATATGTTACAATACTAAGTACTCAGTTGTGAAACAGAAAAATCTAAATGTAAATAGTGTCATAACACGTATATGTGTCTACATTATGTATATGAAATCTGTTGCATATGTACAAACACATTTATATAAAATTTATATATATACTATTTGTTTCAATTTACTTTAAAATATTTCATAAATATATAACGACTCATAAAAACATGTCTTGCATAGACCATTTTTGTTACTTTTCTTTTTTTTGTATTGCATACTACCTTGACTGAAATATGAATTTCCCCACATGGAATCCTCAGGATAAGTTCAGCATACAAGTGTAGCTTGAGGGCTGACAGTGTCAACATTTCAGTAGATAGCTAAAAAGAGCACCATCAGAAGTAAAAAGATGAAGTCTAACCACAGATGATTAAGAACTGGCACTTCAAGACAAATAAACAAATATAGACAAAAGAAAATAAAAGAACATTCTCTGAAAAGTCAGGTGCAAAAGTTAATGTTGCCCTTAGGCAATTTAATTTATTCACTCAGGGTTTATGAAACAGAAGGGTCATGAGAAATTGACATCAGCGGCATTTTGGGACTGATCTGTTGATGAAGATGAACTGTTTATGAACATTTTTTCCATTCTGTGATACAGAGATAGGAACGTCTTTAGGAGGAGCTTTGTTAATTTCAAATTTAAATTAGAGCTATTTTGGTCAAATATTTGTTTACTATTATTAATGCAATGAGAATTTTCACTTTCTGCATATTGCCAGTATCTTTCTCTCTGATTTGTCTTTTCTTTTTTTCTACACTTCAGAACTTGGTTTATATCATGCCTGTGTAGACATAATTTACTTTTTTTTTTAATAGTTCCATCTAAATTTCTAAAATTGTCACAGTTTACTCCTTTCAGCAATTAGTTATTCTTTTCTACCGTTTTCCTACATATCTTGCCTCAAACGATTCATTCTCACATGTAGTATAAATTCCAGGACTCTCATTTGTTTATATATCAGGTGACTCCACAAGATGATGCAATTTATTCAGCGATGTACTTGTTTGACATGAGGAAAGAAATTAGATCATCACCTATAGTGTCTCTGACTGAAGATATTGACAGTGGTTTCTTGCCAGCGACTTTCAGTTTTGAACATAAGAATATAAATAGACCTTTCAGAAAACATAGTGGCTTAAAAACAGATTTACCTTTGAAAACAGAAGGAAAGTGACCAAACACCTGGGGCCTCTCAAAATTTTGATTAATCCCCTGTTTAGCTCCTGCAGCAACGCCTTCTTCAAAGAAAGGTACAATGCAAACCCCAGTGAGTTACACTATTGACTTAAATGGACTACTCATTGGAGAAAATACTACTTGGTGTAATTATTGGAATAGAATTTTAATGTTCTTCTGATGATTTGTTATTTATATGGATATGTACTTTATATGTACACATATACATATACCTTCACACATATATGTAGATTAAAATTGAATAAAATACACAGCTGTCACACCTTCTATTACTTTATTTCAGGAATTTATCTTATACTGCCAGAAAGATATGTATACTTTTCTGCCTTACATCTTTTATTTCACCTTTTTCACTATTTGAGATATGAATGATGTAAGAAGATGATGAAAATTCTAACAATTAGCAAAGTGCTAAACGGAAGTAACAACTCAGTCAACTTCTATTGTATTGTTAGCTTCTTCTGTGTAGGATATACAATGGCTATGTATACTTTTGATTTGAGGATTAATAAAAATTCAATTATCTATGCATTTTCAGGATACGAATTACTGAATGTAAATTCATGCAGCTCAATATCTTTAAGGGTATATTTTTTGACTGTACCTAGAAATCTAAACATAATTTGGCATCTACAATGAACTCTGGACACTATAGTTTGAAGTTATGATAGATTTTGAATTTGAAACTACCTGGCTAATAATAAACCTTATTTTGAAAATAAGGTCTTCTGTATATTTTTGTTATTTAGATACCAGTTATTTCTAATCTCACCAACAGAGGAAAGCAGGAGTATCAGGAAATACACAAAATTATTCCTGCACCAAGTTCTAAAGCTCGCAGATATATAATAAATAAAGTAAGTGAATTCCTCCTGACAATCCAATATAGTCTTTGGTTATATTCAAGAATTATTTTGCTTAATCTCTGAATAAATGGTACTCAAATGGTTTGCTGTATACTTTGTTGTGAATCACCCAATCACCTGTATCATTTTATTTGGTCCTGTTGAGACATTTTCATCCAGCTATGCCAATTTTCTGACCTTCAAGGTCAATACATAGCCTACACTTGTTGAATTTGCTTGTTGTATGTAGCATAAAGTAGTAATGATCTGGTACAGTGAAGTAAGCTTGTATTTATCCCAGAATGACTCAGATAAATATCCAGCAGCTCCAGATTGTTTCATTTTTTTAATAAATGGGAATTACATTGCTGAAACTTCATATCTGCCTGCACATAATGCTACCATAAGAAAAAATTATTATAATAGCAGTTGACACAGGAGAAAATGAAGAAAACCCCCAAAACCCAAAAAACAGATAAAAAAATCCTGCCAGTCTTAAAGATCCTTTCAAATAGATAAAGCACCTTAAAAAGAAAAAAAGAAAAAAACCAGTCAGCCGTGGTATTGACTTTTGTATGTCTCCAGAGATGTAGAAATCTAGTCCTCTGTGGAGTAAGTGGGCTGAATTCCCCCACTTACTCCAAACTGATTGACAGAAATTAATGAAGTAATAGCCATGTATACACACAAAGAAAAAAATATTGGTCCTTTGGGAAAAGATCTGTAACTTACTGTTTCCCTATAAAATGTAATATTTGATAAATTATATCAAATGGTATAAAGGCATACCACAATTTTAAAGCATGTGTTAAATGCAGAACTATGCACATAGAACGGAGCGTAAGACGTTTTCAGATTCATGAAGAGATTCCATCAAGAATCAGATTGCAGCATCTTGCCCACTTTGGTTGCCACAGTCCTCAGATTATGTATAGTCATGGCACTTTCACATCATACACAAAATCACTGTTGGCAAAGAGCACTGATGAATTAACACTGCAATCAAAGTAGGAAGTTCATAGCACAATACATCTGATGAGTGTTATTTCACAGTTTTGGTCTTAAAGAACTTGTATCTTGCAGAACGTCTGTGTGGTTGAGGTGACTTTAGGTAATGACTTCCACTGGAGTCAAAAGAGCTGTTACACTGATTTATGCCCATCTGAGAGTAAAAGCCTTTAGAAATAAGGTAGATTCACATCCAGTGACTTTAGGGTGATAAAAGCTAAATGGTGATAGCATTTAGTGGTAAATTAGACTTGTAGTTGTTTCAACAACAAGAACAGGCATTCCTCCATACTACAGATTAATCTACTCTGCTTATTCTAGTCTCTTGTTATTATCTTCTCTTTAGAGCTGTCAAATAGGAGTAGGGGGTGGGAAGGTTGGGAATAGTGTTTCTTTTTCACTTCAGCAAGGTTTTTTCATTCTAGAATTGATTTCACATTTTAAAGTTCACCTGTATCCGAGCAGAACAAAAACAATTTATAAATAGTAGGAGTCTAAATCTTTCAAAATGATATCTGTTTACTCTGGTACACACAGTCATTCATCCATACTGACTTCACTGTATCAGCACAAACTACACTGGCTGGTAGTAAGAAATGGGTAAATATTACTATATAAAAAAGTATTACACTTAACAGTGTTATGAGACTGTTATTCTGTAGTAGATGACTCAGTAGCATGTAAAGCAGTGTTTAATTTGATGTCAGTTGATGATTTCTTTGATGGCTAGGAAAAATATTAATCATTCCAGTTACATAATATCTGCGAAGACTGGAGATGGTAGCCCTCCACATCCAGAAATTTAAGCTTTCTCTTCATCCTGACTTTGAAAAACATCGTGTTAAAGGGATGCAAGTGTGACTAAACTCTTCATCCTACGAGATACGTAATGAGTCAAATGCCATGCTGCACAGATGTGGCTGTCTCCTTTAGAAGGAAGAGTAATCTTGAGCGATGTAGAAGGAAAGTATCTTGCTGTACTTACTTTACAAACCGAGAAGAAAACCCAAGACTGAACACATTCATCTGTGCAGACATAACCTAAATCAAGAGGAAACATGAGGGAATTCCCATCCAATATCTGTCTTTAGTCATGTCCAGCTTCCAGCAATTAAAAAAGTGGCAAAACAATATAAAGAAAAAACAGTACTTATTGGTCTCTGCATTTGCAATCAGAGTAAGTATGTGTGTGTGCCTATATATATATGTATGTACAATGAATTGAACAAAACCTTAACCAAATATTCATTTAAATGAGATCCTTGGACATAACAATGATACTCATACTCTAAAATCGTACGCTTATATAAAATATCTTCAATCTCATTATGAGAACATTCGCATCAATGTATGTCTCCCTCGGAACAGAATTCAACCTCTTTTACCCTGTTTCCATCCCCAGTTTGTCTTTTCAGAAATTTCTTCTTTGAGAACCTAGAAACATCTTCTGCAATTTTTCATGGACAGTTTAGTTCCATTTGGTGTTCTATAATTTCTATCATTGAAATCATCCTTTTTTCTTGACAAAATTGAAGTGTCAAACAAATAAAACCATCTCAAATAAAGAACATTAACATCTGATTTGTTTGGGTAAGGAAGCATACTTATTTTGGCTAGCCATCTCATTGTAATTTCTCAGTATTTATTCCAATTCCTATGTTTTTTTGTTTGTTCATATGTTAGGGATTTTTTTGTTTGTTTGTTTGTTTTTGTTTTGTTTTGAGTTTTTTTTGTTCAGAGCAACAGTGACTTAACAGTTTTGCAACATAAACAGTTTCAGAGTTGACAAATCAGGTTAATTATCATTTGAGCCCGGCAATCTGCAGAAGGTCACAAAGTTAATTTAGGTAACAGTGCAAGAGAATGGGAAGTCAAGTCTTAGATTTTGTCCATGACGTCTGCCTGATCTCAGGTTTGCAACATGTATATTGCTTAATGTTTCCATGCTTGCTATATGTAATATGAGGTAGTAAAGGATTAACATTTGGTTGAAAGACTGGTTTTTGAATAATCCATTCAAAAAGAACAGGGCAATTTCCTTGTGATCTTTTGAAAACTTTAAGCAATTGCCTGGAAATAAGCTGTGTCAACAGGGAGAAACTGACTATTGGAAACAGAATAATTAAAAGACTGAAGTAGAAGCAGAAGGTGAAGCTTTAAGGTGCACTTATAAGAGCATTTTCCACCTCATGATGAAACCAGCTTGCTGTTAATTTATCTTGTCCCTACTAAGTATCCATTTTCCTTTGATATTGTTCTTTATGATACAGTGATCAAGGCTTGCAGAAATGTATATTCTGAGAAGCTTACACAATAACATTATCACTTTTTGTATTCAGTCTATCATTTATGAAAGGAAAAGTGAAAACATTTTCTCACCTTTAAAAGGTGGCTGGATGAAAAGAGTCATCATTTTAAACGTAGGGGGTTTATGTAGTTTGGTAATATAGTTTAGAATTTTTCAGAGAATTACATTAAAATGTCTTTATAAATGAGCAATACTACTTAAACATGCACATATTGCTGTAATGAATTTCAGTAATAAGAGCCGTGGATTTTTTCTTAAAACATCTCAGTTATAAGGCTGTTAAAAATGCATCTAAATGTTGTAATAAAAATACTACACATCTTTTTCTGTGGTGTAATTTGTTAAAATCTTCCATTAACATTCGACAGCCCTCTATTCACTCTCTTTGTAGTTAATAGATATAGTGTACTCAATTTCTTGCCCTCTGAGGAAGTACTGGCAATGTGTTCTGACCTATAATCTATACTTAAGGGTTCAGTAGCTTTTTAGGAATGTTCATGGAGACTTTATTAATCTCTAATAAACTCAGCTCTTCCACTTCATTTCATGGCTGAATATAACAGTACTTGCTTCCAAGACTAATTATAGAAGGCAGAGCAGAACAGTCAAAATTATGCCCCTGGCATAATTACAATGGACTTTGTTTATCTGCATGCCTTTAAACACCATTCAACTATGCAATACTTTCCTTTTGTTCTGGCTATTTGTTTCTGAGAAATGACATTTAAATTACTAAAAGAAAAATATTAAAGTGAGATGGGAAGCACAATTTAAATCTGATTGTAAGAGCAGCTAATGGTCCAATTTTGATAATAGTCTAAAAAAAAAAAGAAAAAAAAAAAAAAAAGAAGA
>VYXH01006288.1:39930-54124 GCA_013397275.1 Burhinus bistriatus | reverse complement strand
AAAAAAAAAAAAAAAGAAGCTGAGAAAAGCAGGAAAGGTGACAAAGTCCTCTACACAAAGGTTATTTGAAAGCCATTTTTCATACTTGGGTTCTTGTCTTGCTGCTATTAGAACCTCAGTGTTATCTCTAAAAACTTTGTGTCTTCCTTTTTTATACAAGTTTCTGTTATATTTACAAGACAGCAAGTATAAATGTGCTCTGCAGAGGATACCATAGAGGACAACTAGATTATTAAAATGCTTAAGATGTCTCATTTATATTACAGAGAAAGAAACTAAAGTATGGGTCTAAGGAGCACTGTAACAACAAAACAATGGAAATTACAGTCCTAGTGTATTTCTGCAGTAGAGATTCAACACCTGGGACATCATCTGAGCAGATGTGGTATGTCTTAATGCTTCAGTAAGGTCAAGTATTTTATAAAGTCTAATTCATGTATGTAATTCCAGTCTGTGCTCTTCTTGAAACAATGTAAACTTTTTTGTTTATGCTTCTCTAAGTTTCCAAGCACCTGAAATGAGAACATAACACGATGTCTTAAGTTATTCAAGCACTTAAACCACTTTACCATCCTAACACTAAAGATGGGATGGGTTTTATTATATTGTTCATTAATTATGAATAACTTGGAGCATCAAGCACATACACATGCCATGTAATACATAATGCATGACGGAGTAAACAAGACTCAAATGCACAGAAAAGGCTCTGTTTCTCTTTTGTTTCTTTAATCCACTAATTCAGAGACAGAGAATTTATCTATGATCAGATATTGTAATGCAAACTCCAGCTTATGCATTTTGCAGCTGTCCTAGAGGGACTTGGAATACATAAACTAATAACACAATCATTTTCCTTTTTGTAGCACCTTTTATCTGAAGATCTCAATGTGGTTTTCAACTTGAATGAAACACACCTCACAACTGCAAGTGATATACATGAGACATAATAGAATTATTCAATCCCTCATTCCCCATTGAAGTTAATCTCTCTTGTTGCTCTCTAAATATTTGTGGCAGCACTGTAGCAAAGTTCAACAG
Organism: Burhinus bistriatus; assembly: GCA_013397275.1. NCBI lineage: Eukaryota > Metazoa > Chordata > Aves > Charadriiformes > Burhinidae > Burhinus > Burhinus bistriatus. The sequence continues at coordinate 53,083 of VYXH01006288.1, read as the reverse complement.
GCTGCAGACCTCCCCCTCCTCTCCCCTGTATTCCAGTTTTACAACATACTGAATTAAAGCTGCCGAAATTAAAGTAGACACCATGCAACTGAGTTGCAATTTGTGTAAAACACTAGGATTAGTGCCCTCAGCTGATGAAAAATGTCAAGAAATCTGAATTAACATATATGGCTAGTAACCCAGTTTTATGTTTTTGCTAAAAAAAATAAAAACAGACTAATCCAAGAAAGCAAATTAATTGAAAATTGTGCTACACTGTGCCAACCAAAGATGTTGGATTCCTGTGGGACTGAAAACAAAGTAGAAGGCCAGTAAAATTTCCAATACCTCAGGCAATCTGAACATTTGTTTGTTAAAATTCTTTTCACAAAGGCAAATCATCTTCAGATATGTAGATGACTATTTGAGCTTTGTCTATGTAAGTATGATGACCACAACTTAGCCATTCAGCTACATATTTTTTAAAGAAATAACTAACTAAACATTCTGGAAGCATTTCTCTACCATAATGCCAAAAGTCATATAAGGACACACAGATAGGTTATGATGACTTAGAATGGTCTGAATGGCTCTGAAGCCCACATATTTGAATTCTGATAACAAGATAAAAACATTGTTTTAAGCATCTTGAAAGCAAACACCTGATAAATATCTTTCATTACCATCCATGTCAGTATTATAATGCTCCAGAAATACATTTTTTTCTCCTCCACTTGTCACTTTACTGTCAGATTTATTGAGATCACATTCAAGTATTGCAAAGAATGTTATGCACACATCATGGAGTCAGCTCCATGTATTATCATGGAGTATATTATATTGAAGTATATTATCATGAAGTATATTATCATGAAGAGGTGCTAACTTAGATGCTGGAAACAGGTTAGCCTAATGAATACCTTGGCAGTGTTAATCGGATGACAAGCTAACTCATTTAGTGTTAAACTGGGAAACTTGGCAGCTTGTTACTTTCTGCAATATAGGTCTGATCAATTTATTTTTCTTAACTCAGGGAGTACAATATCAAATTTCACATTGCTACTCTTCTACTAATCCACTATTAACACTTACTGACCTCAGCACTGAAGTGTTATTGTAAGTGAAGGCTACTGCAATGTTATCTGTTAGACACCACTGCCTCATTAATTATTCTATACTAACTTATTACCACTAGTTTCCAAATCATTACACTACGAAGACATGAAATTTATGCAAATGACAAGGGAAAATAATAATAATTGTAATTTTTTTCTGGTTTACTGTCTGAGGGGTTTTTTTAAACACATAGCACTACTATTTTATTATTACGAGTTGCTGTAGATTTTTTTTGTCATAAACCAAATGTATGTATTTTTATCAATGTAAAGTATGCTTTCTCATAAAAATCACAGCTCTTGCATAGAACTACTGTCTTTTAAAGATTACAGTTTCTAAGTCTCATGTTCATAGTTTTTAATAATCACTGAAAAAAAAATGAAATCAGTGTTTCATTGAGCCTTTATTTAGGTAGTGTGAGACTTTGCTCATATGCTGTAAGTTACTTAGAACTGCAGTTTTCAATGTTCTCTTTTTCCACATGTTATAAACAGTCAACTAATCATGATACTAACTAGATATGTTTGATCAATCTCTCCAGCAGCCACCTGGATTTCCAGATCTTCTTTGAGATGTGAATATTATTCTTACCAGGGCAAGAGCAACCTGGTTTAACCTCATAGCTGACCCTGCTTTGAGCTAGGGACCGTCTGAGGTCCCTTCCAACCCGGATTAAACCCAACCACCATGATTTTATAATTCTAAAGTAAAGCCATTTTTCTGGATTTTCTAAGTTCTGGGATTCACATTTATTAACCTTTTGAGTAAGACACACATCAGACTTAATATTCCTTATCTTGTGTCTTCAAGGAAGTGACTATGATATGAAACCTCCTAGTTTAAAAAAACAACACAAAAAAGCCCCTCAAAAAAGTAAAAACCCCCACACCAGATTCCAAATGTGCAATCACATTTTAAATTTTAATATCACCTGGGGAAATAATTTCAAGAATGAGAAAAATGTCATAGAACAGACTGCATATACCTAGTCAAAATAAACAATTCCATGTTTAATTTGCTTCACAGAAATAGCTTTCCTCCGGTGTAAACATTGGGTTCTTTGTCTTGATGTGCCTTGTTTGAAGAAAGGTTTTATGGGTTCCTCAGTATCACTGTTCATTTGAGATTAGTGTGAAGGAGATCTCATTTTTTACCTTGATTTTGCAGTTTCTAGTGGCCTTCATGCAATTTCTTTAAAATGCTTTTTCTAACACTTTTGGGATAACTAATCTGGTTCTTGAAAAGAAAATCCCCCCAGCAGCAAAATCTACATTCTGAATTGGTAACAATTGCTGCACTGGCCAAACTGTGCTAACAGCTTTAATCACTTTCCTTGGGGTCTTATCTTGGATCATAACTTTGGTAATCATTGCCAGGCTTTGATTTAATAGATAGAACTGAAACTGTCTCCATTATGTGGTTTATATTCTCTACCCTGCCCATCACCTCTGCTCTTTATGGACAAGCATTATTCTATGAATTTTCATGTTTCATCTGAGATCATGTAACATTATTAAACTCGTTTGGAATGCATAACGTTTAGTGCTGCATTTTGCTGGGCTTCACTACATTATCAACTGTGCTTCCACAAACATTGTACTAGGTAGTAATTCAGGTGTCAGATGGAGTATGTGTATGAAAAAGTACAAGTTCACAAGTGCAAAGAATACAGATACATTTTTGGTAATGGCAATAATGAGTTCGGGACATGTGTGCTGAGTGGCCATCAATAAAAATACAGGCCAACCTGTATCACTCTTAAATTGTAAAATCATAGAATGATAGAATGGTTCGGATTGGAAGGGATCTTAAAAATAATCTAGTTCCACCCCCCCTGCCATGGCCAGGGACACCTTCCGCTACACTAAGTTGGCTCAAAGCCCCATGCAACCTGGTCTTGAACACTTCCAGGGATCGGGCATCCACAACTCTGGGTAACCTGTTCCAGTGTCTCACCACCCCAAAAGTAAAGATTTTCTTCCTAATATCTAATCTAAATCCACCCTCTTTCAGTTTCAGACCATTATCCCTCACCCCCATCTTTCCTGTAGGCCCCATTTAAGTACTGGAAGGCCGCTATAAGGTCTCCAGAGCCTTCTTTTCTCCACACTGAACAACCCCAGCTCTCTCAGCCTGTCTTCATAGCAGAGGTGCTCCAGCCCTCTGGTCATTTTTGTAGCCCTCCTCTGGACTAGCTCCAGCAGGTCCATGTCATTCTTACGTTGGGGGCCCCAGAGCTGGACACAGTATTCCAGGTGGGGTCTCACCAGAGCGGAGCGGAGGAGCTGAATCACTTCCTGCAACCTGATGGCTATGCTTCTTTTGATGCACCCTAGAATATGGTTGGCTTTCTGGGCTGCAAGCACACATTGCTGGCTCATGTTGAGCTTCTCATCCACAAACACCCCCAAGTCCTTTTCAGCAGAGCTACTCTCAATCCCTTCAGCCCCCAGCCTGTATTGATACCTAGGGTTGTCCCAACCCAGATGCAAGACCTTGCGCTTGGCCTTGTTGAACTTCATGAGGTTTGCGCGGGCCCACCTCTCAAGCCTGTCCAGGTCCCTCTGCATAGCATCCTTTCCCTCCAGCGTGTCGACCGCTCCACACAGCTTGGTGTCATCAGCAAACTTGCTGAGGGTGCACTCAATCCCAACATCCATGTCACTAACAAAGATGTTAAACAACACTGGTCCTACCAACCCCTGAGGAAAGCCAGTTGTCACTGGTCTCCACTTGAACATCGAGCCATTGACCACAACACTTGGAGTGCGACAGTCCAGCCAGTTCCTTAGCCACCGAATGGTCTATCTGTCAAATCCATGTCTCTCCAATTTAGAGACAAGGTTGTCATGTGGGACAGTGTCAAATGCTTTGACAGGTAGATGATATCAGTTGCTTTTCCCTTATCCACCAACGCTGTAACGCTGTTGTAGAAGGCCACGTGATTTGCCCTTAGTGAGGCCATGTTGTGTGTCACAAATCACCTCCTTATTTTCCATGTGCCTGCTCGATGATCTTGCCAGGCACAGATTCCTCTATGTTTCAATATTCCTGTATTTCCTTTACTTTTTTTTTAAGTTCAGAAAGAATATTCTCTGTCCTTGCATTGTTTTGAGGCAACTCTTGTTAGTGCATATTTGAAGCACATTGTTTTCAGCCTACTTTCTTGAGGATATGAAGCTGTTCCCACGCTGCATCTGTATGGATGATGTATGTTTATCTTTTGCCCACCAAAAATATTTTCAATGAAAGACAAGAAATGAGTAGAGGTTTCACAAATATTGTGCTTCATGAAAACAGAGAAGCTGTTAAGTGACACAGGTTCTGCTATTGAAATCTAACAAGGGAAAGACTGGATGTTTGTTTATCCCCTATAATACATCAGAGAATCCCTATAGGTGAAAGACATCATGAATTTTCCAACAAAGATATTAAATAAGATCTCTTATTGTCAATAAAAATCTGTAAATGACACAAAAACACATAGGGAATAAGATTTCATTAATTATTCTCTTGATAGATCTGCTACATATATATTTGCTATCATAGTATCTTAGGACTAGTGCTTTTTAAAAGAATTTCTCCCATTATTCAAATTTGTAAAGATGTGTGTTCTAAACATAGCAGATATATTTGAATAATAGTGCCCTCAGACAGCTGCTCTGGCAGCTGTGTTCAGCGTGATCTTTCCCTAACAGTTTGCCACTCAAGAAATCTTCTGTTCTTTCAGAAATCAGAGGAAGGTTGGAAAATTAGCCCCCATCTCTACTTTACCTGAAAGATTTTTATTTTTTTTCCAAACCTACTTCAGTTATTTTTATCCTTTTACTCTCTATAGGGGGCATCATCTTGAAGACATTATGAGCTTTTATAAAAAATAGGTTATTGCTCTAGAATGATTATATATTCTTTTCACTTTGATTGTTTACTCATAGGTACATTCAGTTACTTTCAGTGCAAAAGAACATAAAAAGCTACATTCTCTGGAATCATCTATTTACTTTCTCTATTGATAGCTTTTATTTTAGGGATACTAACAATGTTTCTGGCACTGACTGCAGGACAGCATTCAAATTAAACTAAAAAATGCCCAGCTTGTTTTCATCTTGATATTCTCCTCCTTTTCTGTTGCAGATCTCAGCCAATCCTCCCAAAAGGGGGAAATTCATCTCTGTGGGGAGTTGTGTTATACTGTCTTTGTTTACACTGTGCACACCGCTGCTGCCTTCAGTCTTTGGGAAAGCAATGTACCCCAGTGCATAGCTATGGAGGGTGGGTTTTTTTCTTGAATTGATTGTCGTAGTCTAAGTATCTGTATGTACTCTTTTCTCACTGTGAGTTCAGACTTAGCTTGACCTTCTCCCTCCAGTCCTTTTTCATAAGATGTTTGGAATCTCAGTGATAAACTGAGAGAGATGTCTGCTGCCCACAGGCCCTGGGGTGGCCTGAGAGACATTGCTTGCTTGACAAAGTCTAGTCACTAATTCTGTGTCTAACAGATTTGTATACCTTGGACTTATTTTTGTCCCACACTCCAGTCCTGATGTGCTCTTTCCTGGAGAATGAATCTCAACCTTTTCAGTGGACCTGCTTCAGCGAATGAAAGTTCAGTGGTGCACTGTAGTCATATGTTGACTTCATATATGTACAGAGCCTTGGCAGGCATTGTCTTTTGACGTCTATCTCCTATGCAGGACTGAGTTACAGGCCAGCTACTCTTTGTGACACTCTGAACATGTGTCTTATTGCAGGGTTAGGAACGAGAAAGGTGCTTTGCCACACACCAGCAAATTCAGATATCACCTCAAAGCTGTTCTCTTGGCTCCTCAGCTTCCATCAGGCACAGACTTTCCCTTTTCCTTCTCTGTTCCAAAAACATGTTGATATATCTCAGTTTTATATATGCTTTGGAATGACATCCACAATATCTCCCACTAGCACCCTTTGTTCACAGGAAGACCTGTAAACTTACTTTTGAGTCTTGTGCTTTCAAAAACTTTAAGCTCTGATAGAGATTTCACTGCTTTGATATCTCCCTTAGGAGGCAGGCATGGTTATAAGATATTTTCTCTCATAGAAGCAGATGTTCAACAATCAGATATAAGACATTCAATAGCAATTAGCTCTATGAATAATCTTGTTTAAAATTATCAGTGTATAAAGTCAACATGTACACTTCGGTAGAGGAGTCTTTTAAATGTAAACTTTCTCATCAGGGTTGCTCAGTTAGTCACATTTTTTTTATCTCTCCTTTAAGTTAACTCCCTCAACTCTCAAGTCCTGTGACTTGCCTTTGCATGAGATTAAATTATGCTATTTTTTCCTCAGCCTTATAGTAGGCCTTAAGATCCAGTACACTGTGTCAGCTCTTATTCATCTGACCCTGATAGGTGAGTAATCACAGCTCTTGTCATCAGGAGTCTTTGACAGTACTGAAGACGTTCTTCTTTACTTCTGTTATCTTAGCAGTAGTTTTGGAAACAAAATTTTTAACTTTTTTTGTAAATGCCTAGTACCTCCAAAGGTGTTTCCCTTTCAGTAAAGTCTCTAAAGGTGACAGGTAACTGTGGTTGAAAAGAGCAGTCTCCCTCCCTTCCCACCTGCTGATAATTCACTTACAAGCTCAGTCACTCACTGGAGTCTTAAGTGAACCAGTTCACCTGAGAACAAACAACATAACAGCAGAGATCTGTTTTCTGCTAGTTTAGTTCCCTGAATGAGTGTTCTGTGGAAGCAGATGAGCATCGATGCTGGGACAAGCGAAGCAATTGGTGCTGAGGAGCTGGGAGCAGGAGCAGGAGGGGTGGAGTGGCCCTTTCGGCGTCAGCTCACTGCTGCAGTGGCTCAGCTTCCCTTGGCATCACTCTCTCAGTTATCACTTCTCTCTAGGGTCTTTGACTCACACCCAGCTTTCTGCTGTCTGCCTGACCTCACTGTGCCCCTCACATTGGGACGGGTTTTTTTATTCACTTTTCTCTTTTATTTTACAGTTTTGTTGCCAGGCTGTCTGCCTGAAACTAATTAGTATGTTCACCTGAAAACAGAGTCAGTGTCATGGTTTATAACAACATCCCAAGTGTTTGCTAGACCGAATCACAGCTTACTTTCTCTGCTTTCTTGCCTTCAGCAGTGTTGATTTAGCCCACTAAAATTATGGATTAAAGATCTCAATAACCACGTTAATATCAAATATTCATCAATTGTTACAGAGCAGCCCTAATTCTATTCCAACATTTAACTCTATTAGTGTGTGTGTGTGTGTGTAACAACAAACAATCAAATAAACACTCTTCTAATGAAGGAGTGATTCATACAGAAATGCAATAGTAAAGTTATAATAACTGGTATCTCTCTTGAAGAGATGAGGATAATTTCAAATACAAGAAGCTAAATAAGTTTTATAGTGCTGTCCATTGTTCCAAGCACTATGCCAAATAGTGAGCCAAAAATATAATTTAAAAATTCATGCTATAATAAGTTGTTTTCCCTGAGTGTACTCTTCTATGCTCAGATCACACATGTATAGCTAACCAATATGCTTTCCATGCATTATCTAAATGAGCTACAATTTTTTGCTCTTGGCTTGCAAATGTCTCCACTGTGTTGACGACAGATAACGATATGGCTTGTACTGGATCAACATAAATGTTAGATGACTATGGGGCATTTTTTCAAACAAAGGACATGAAATATTTTTCTTTAACATTTTGCTCCCTTTGTCCTCTCCCAGATAAACCATTCATGAAGACAAAATGTAGCTATGTGCTTCTAATTTTGAAACAGACTGGTTTCATAATTTCATTTTAACTGTATTTAAGCTTTTCCCCTCCTACCCTAATTTTTCCCAGGATGTATGAGGATCTTGGAAACAATCTACAAGAACAAATTTTAAGCATATGTCTTATGAACAATTACTAGTGTTTTAAGATTATCTGGACCCACACAAAGTCTAAAATCATTCTAATAGTTTATCAAGATTTTAGGACCAGGTCCCATGTTGAATTCTCTTGGAAATACAAACTAATCTTAAATTACTCCTGTAGGGGAGTAATTCCAAGTATGCATCAAGGACACTGTCTTTTCAGCTTCACTGACTGTTGTGAGCGTAGCTTTTAAATGTCTTGTGCTGCTTTCCTTAGCGCGTTTAACTTAGAGAAATCATGTCTGTAAGTGCACAAGAGGTATTTGAAAATACCAGGTGTATAATTAATATTGGTTGAGAAACCAGGAGGTAGCATCTTCTGAGCTTTAAAGGGCCTGGGTGACTCCAGATTACTCGTGCCAAAACTTCTCAGCATATGTCTGCACTCCAGGGTTCAGCATAGAAAAAAGGTGTCTGAGCCTATTTTAAAATAGCTTGAGGAGGTGCTTGTGGCAATCTAACCATCGCAGCATGGAGCTCAGCAGGGACAAATTTATCCATCTTTTCAACGAGACACAGTCCACAGTACAAACACAGTATTAAATAAAGATTGCTTGGTGTTAACAAAACTATTCCATTCGTTATTTATTAGAAAAATAAATGTAACTCAGTTAAAGCTGTTGGGGAAGAATTGAAGTAAATCAACTTCTGAGGACACTGGCAGTCAGAGCAGACTTTGCACAGCTTACAAACACACATCCTCACAAACAAATCCAGGTTTATAATTCTTTAGAAGGTAACAGCTGACTAGAAGAGATTCAGTAAGAAGGGACGGGGGGGAAATCAGTCACCAAACATGTAAGAGTCTATTCCTTGTGCTGATTACAGGAATGGTAAGACTATTACAGATCTGGTTTGTCACCAGCTTACAGCCTGTCACAAATGTCAGGAAATAAACTTGTTCATGAAAAAGTTCCTTAGGTCTTTTCATCTTCCAGGCTTTGTACATTTATACATGAAGGAAATAAGTACATAAAAAGAACTATGCCAGATCATAAGGAAAAGCTTTGTTATCTCCAACACTGACCTTTTCAGGACAAATGTGTGTATTTGTTTTAATATGACATCATAAAAAGCAAATTCCTATTACATATTTTCAGTTGCTTTTCAGAAGTTTACCCTGAGATTAGTCGTTCTGGAAAAGCTCAGTAAAATATGATGAAGGAAGAAAACACAAATTTGTTCACATGAACAATTTCTTTGAACTGTTTTTCTAGGAATCCCTAGATGTCAAGAGTTGGAACACAGAATTGGTGTGAGGGATACAGTCTTCTCTAAGGTAGAAAATATGCATTTTATAATTTCTGTGAAGTTCTGACCAAATACAGATGTTTTACTAGCTGTTATAAATCTAAATAAACACAAATATGCAAGGCTACTAAAAATGTGAAGGTTGTTTGGATTTCTAGTGTGTACTGAAACAGTCTTGTCTTTTCAGTGCTCTTGTTCCTTCACTACAAAAATGAGAAGAAAACCCTCAGCTTTTTTGTAATACAGAGATGTTATGTCGAAGGCTGGAAATTTCAGAGAGTTGGCCAGATAAGAACCTGATTTGGAAGAACCTGATTTCGAAAATGAAAGTATTCTGTGCTGTGTTGGAATACAAAACAGAAAATTCATGGGCGAATGAATAAAAACAAAAGGTGTCAAGCACAGGAGATGCCAGGGCAGAAAGAAGCTAAGGTTAATACCAAGAGTCAGGCAGAAGCACAAGAGATTGCCAAAATCAGGATCCATAAATCTCATAAATCCCTGTTTATGGAGTTCACTGTCAAAAATGACACCTTCTCTTCCATCCAAAAGTGGCCTGCACAATGGACAGTACATTATGGTTAACATTTGTTCCACCAAGAGAGAACTCATTTCTTTTAGAGCAGACTGCACTTCCAAAGAATTTTGAGCAAACTTTACTCAGTAATTTTGCTTTTCCTAGATTCTTTTTGAGAATCTAGGAAATTACAAACTGAAGGTTATATTAAAATAAGTAGCTAAAAACAACAAATATGATTACAAATTTCAGCATTTAAAATTAGGAACTGATGGAATTACAGTTACCTGAATAAAATATTGCACTTTGAGTTAGTTAAACTTGACATCAGGGAACTCTTTTCAAGAATTACATATTGTTTGACAAACTTCAAGATGACTTGCAGTAAATCAAGAATTCAGATGCTCTTGGGAAACAGCAATAGATCTTCATACCTTACATAAAAATCCTTTCACTTCTAAGAGTAATACTTACAAAATGGACAGGCCTTTCAAGTCTTAAAAGATCTGTTTAAACCCCTTTCTATAATTTTCCTGTCCTAAACAGAGTTATGACCTCAGAAACCATTTTTGTACCACAGAGTTAAGGATGCTCAGTAGGAACTTGATTACTGCCCCTGACTTTCATGCTTCATGTTCAGATTATAAAATGCTGAGCAATGATATTAAACCATACAGAACTTTTTCCCAAGCACATCTAATCTTAATTCCATTTAATGTTAATTTCTAAGGATGAAACAATGTCTAAATTTCTAATTTCTAAGGATACAAACAAAATTTTGTGGCATAAGCTAAGCTTCAAATAGTGAACAAAAAAACCCCCTGTATTACCAGATAATAGGTGCCCCCATTGGGTTTATTGCACTTTCCCCTTATACATACTGTTAATTCTATATTAATCTGTTTCAGGGGTGAAACAGCAAGGTTTCTAAGTAGAAGTATCTAAATTGAAAACAATGTTATCTGAAAAAATTCTTGCCTGTCTTCTGATGTGGCAATGGACATAAATCTGTAGACAAGAGAAAAGAATCCAAAATGTATCAGACTCTGAATTTTTCTCAATGCATTTCAAGGACACTTCAAACATTAATTGGAGAAAAAACATGCAGATTAATATTTTATTGTTGGAATTAGTACTTGAAAAAAAACGGAACCAAAACAATTGAGCTTTTTGAAGTTTACAAAGAATTTAAATTAAGGAGTGATACCAGATAAAGAAAGCGGTTCCTAACAAGCAGGCAGTCATTGGCCAGAGGAGCTGCGGCCCACAGGCTTTGCCTTAGGCCCTTCATGCACCCAGCGATTAGCTGCCAGGAATTGTCTGACACAGAGGTCATTATTATTCTTAATATAAAGAGTTATAAATATATCTGAGAGTATGAAGGCAAAAATGCTGAGATGTACACTGCCACAGGAGCAGGAAGATCAAGTTTGATCTCCCTTGCCCTACTGTTATGACCCTATAACTCCATGGATAGCGGAGAAGTCAGATTTGATTCACACTGAACTTTCAAACCCTTTGTAGGTTGGGATTTTTTTTTTTTAATTTGGTAAAATGTGGTATTTTACCAAATTTTATTGTGGTGCTGTAGAGACTCATCTAGGACAAAATAATTTGTTCACGTCTTCATATTTTTTTCATGATTAGGACCAAAGGTATTTACACTGAAAAACTCAGTTACACTGAATTTCATAGAATCATAGAATAGCTTGGGTTGGAAGGGACATCTAAAGGTCATCTAGTTCAGCCTGCCCTGCAATGAGCAGGGACATGTTCAACTCGATCAGGTTGTTCAGAGCCCTGTCCAACATTACTTTGAATGTTTTTAGTGATGGCGCATCTATCACCTCTCTGGGCAACTTGTTCCAGTGTTTCACCACCCTCATTGTAAAAAATTTAGTCCTTGTAGCTAGTCTAAATCTTCCCTTTTTTATTTTAAAGCCATTACCCCTTGTCCTATCACAACAAACCCTGCTAAAAACTTTGTCATCATCTTTCTTGTAGGCCCCTTTAAGTACTGAAAAGCGACAATAATGTCTCCCCGGAGGCTTCCCTTCTCCAGGCTGAGAAAACTCAACTTTCTCAGCCTGTCTTCACAGCAGAGAAGCTATGCTCCAGCCCTCTGATCATTTTTGTGGCCCTCCTCTGGACTTGTTCCAACAGGTCCATGTCTTTCCTGTGCTGAGGGCTCCAGAGCTAGATGCAGTACTGCAGGTGGGGTGTCACAAGAGCAGAGTAGGGGGGCAGAATCACCTCCCTCTACCTGCTGGCCACACTTCTTTTGATGCAGCCCAGTTTACAGTTGTTCTTCTGGGCTGCGAGTGCACATTGTCTGCTCATGTCCAGCTTTTCATCCACCTGTACCCCTAAGCCCTTCTCAACAGAGCTGCTCTTGATACCTTTGTCCCCCAGCCTGTATTTAAACTGAGGGTTGCCCTGACCCAGTTGCAGGACCCTGCACTTGACATTGTTAAACCTCATGAGGTTCACATGGGCCCACTTCTCGAGCTTGTCCAGGTCCCTCTGGATGGCATCCCAACACTCAGGCATATCAACCTCACCACTCAGTTTGGTGTTGTCCGCAAGCTTGCTGAGGGTGCACTCAGTCCCACTGTCTGTGTCACTGATGAAGATATTGAACAGTACTGGTCCCAGTACGGACCCCTGAGGCACACGACTTGTCACTAGTCTCCATCTGGATATCGAGCCATTGACCAATACTCTCTGGATGCGATCACCCAACCAGTTCCTCATCCACTGAACAGTCCACCCATCAAATCCACATATCTCTAATTTAGAGAGAAGGATGTTGCAGGGGACCATGTCAAAGGCCTTACAGATGTCCAAATAGACCGCAGGTCCCCAGGACTTCTGTATGTTCAGGTTCCTCAGGTAGTCATGAACCTCTTACAGTGGGAGTGACTTTTCTCTCCCAGTCACTGCCTTGCTGTCCATCCACTTGAGAGATGTGCGAAGAGAGGTTGCCAATGAAGACTGAGGCAAAAAAGTTGTTGAGTACCTCAGCTTTCTCCTCATTCGTTGCTACCAGTTTGCCAGTGTTGCTGACACACTCGTAGATGCCCTTCTTGTTCTTCTTTGTGTCGCTTGCCAGATTCAGCTCCGGCTGCACCTTGGCCTTCCAGAACCCATCCCTACACAATGGGGCAGCATCCCCGCAGTCTTCCCAGGATACTTGTCCCTGCTTCCACCGCCAGTGCATTTCTTGCTTACCCTTTAGTTTGACCAGCAGGTCACAACTTAGCCATGCTGGTCTCTCACCTTCATTTCCCGATTTCTTACATCTGGGGATTGAGAGCTCTTGTGCTCTGTGGAAAGTGTCCTTAAAGATCTGCCAGCTCTGTTCTGCT
>VYXH01006288.1:9287-39313 GCA_013397275.1 Burhinus bistriatus | reverse complement strand
GGTGGGGAGGGGTCATTGAGTGATAGAATAATTGTCTAAACAACAACAAATTGTTGTGGTTTCTTCAAATCATAACAGTGACACCAGCCATAGAGCTATGTATTAGTAGGCTGGGCTCGTCTGTTTCTTCCCGGAACTGGGAGGAGAGAGGAGAAAATAAACTGTGCTCCAGATTCCATTACCAACCACCCCAAGGCCCTGAAGTCTCTTTTGATTGCCCTTGGACTACCCATTGCAGCTTTTTCGCCACCCACATGGAAAAGTAGTAATGGGAAATAGTCCAAAGGCCATACCAGGCTAGTAAGTTTCCTAGTGATGTCCTTAACCCGGGCCCCAGGGAGGCAGCAGACTTCCCTAAGAGGGATGTCTGGCTGGCATCTTGGACCCTCTGTTCCCCTCAGAAAGGAGTCACCTTCAACTATAACCCGTCCTTTCTTCCTCGTGGAGGTGGTCATGATACAGAGGGGAGGTCTTTCTGACCTTGGCAGCACCTCTGGTGAAGATGGACTGTCATCCACATCATCATCTATTGACTGGCCCTCCAAATCCACAGCCTCTTACCTGTTGTAAAGAGGCACATAGGAAGGTTGGGTGGTCAAGGAGGTGCTTCGCCTGCTGCCCTGAGCATAGACTTGCCTGCATTCACTCCTTTCCTTTAAGCTACTGCCTTCAGCCTTGATCTTGTTTCTTTCCTGGTGGCTGTTCCTATTTCTGTCTCATGGAGGGCAGAGCAAGGTTCCACCAGTCTGTCTCTTTTTCAGACTCCCTGATGCTCCTTAACCTTTCTACTTCCTCTTATAGCACTGCTGTGAGGCCGAGCAGATCGTCCACCTGGTCACACATCACACAGCTCTTCTCACTACTGCCATCCGTTACCAGTGAAAGGCTCTGGCACTCCATGCAGCCTGAGACCTGGATGGCTGCATGTTTTTTGTGGAAGTGCTCTCTGAGTTGCCACATTCTTTCTGCCAAGTACAGAGGACATGGCTTTCCGCTGCGTGGATATCATAGCTGTGTATAAAATTTCATTTGATTTGAACTATTCACTTGACTTATTTTTAAAATAATCCATAGAGAAATCTTAATTTCATAACAGGTAGCAGTAGATTCATGTACAAATAAGACTATTGCTCATTCTTAAGTTTACAAGTGCACAACATAAAAGTGAAGGTCTTATTCCTGATTGTTCACTGCTGAAGTTCAATATGATGGACCACATGGAAGAAACAAAACACTGGAGAAATAAAAAAGAAATTTAAACCTCGTGGAAGCTGTTTATGCTGAATAAGCAATTCTTGTTCATGAAATTAATAATTCTTGACTGGCTTTGTACAGATTCAGAATAGAGAATGTGTATTCATTGCCTTGTAAGGGAGGAGAAACCTTATTATTCCTTTGTCCTTTTCACAAGAAACCTTGCTAGTCTTTTCACTTACTAAAGATATTTCTTCTATTCTCTAATATTCTCATAAAATTGCTAAATTTTTTCCCTAGAGTTCATGAAAAAATAATTTATTGCCTGGTGAAAAAGAAAAGTAAGAATCAGGCAACTTTTGTGTATGTTCTCAGCTTAAATTTAGGAAATTATTCTATTGCTGATCAGGAAGCCCTTAGTAAATTCTTGATATGCTTTAAGCAGATATTGCCAGACAGCCCAAAATTGTCCTTGCCAGAAAAACATTAGGTAAAAACAAAGCCACTACTGAAGGGGTTGTCATCAGTCATCTAATGCTGATTAGAAGGCTCTGAGAAGAAAAGACAGAACTGATGAAAAATTGTTTATCCCTTTATGCAACTCATGTTATCCATTAAGGAACTGAACCCAACTCAAACAGAAAGATTTTAATGAAACATAAATTAATGCAATCATGAAGGCAAGAGGTATTGTTGATGTTGTTATAAGTTAAATTCTGGTACCACTTTCCTCAAATGATCCCTTATTATTGGATTATAGAACAAAATTCAAAAAGTATTTTGACATTTGAGTGCATACAGAGAAAGGTGTACCCTAATGCGTTTGTATTATCTGGAATACTGTGTTGCTTCTGTTTCAAGAGATTGTATTCCTATTTTTAGTGATTAGTATTTCTTTATTTTCTATACTTATTTTTTTTTTTTATGCATCCATAATCATAATGTAGTTAAGGGAAAAGAGATCCATTTCTTATGTGGTCACATGCAAACTGCATATAAAAGAAGAAATGTCATTGCTGGGAGGAAATGTTCACATTCAGCAAATAACAATGAGAAAGAGATGAAAATAACGGAAAACAGAAGACCGTAACAGATATCACTCTACAGTAAAGTAGCAGAAAGGACTGATGTTCATATGATGTAAATTAAATGACCGTAGTACATAGTGTCTTCTGGGAGCAAATGGGATCCATTATGTTGTTGCATGTTTGATTGGCTATAAGGTATTCACCTTAAAGATCTTGTTTTCATTTCCTATGACAGATACTCACATAATGATAAAGGACTTTGGACTTTTAGGATCACTCTACTCATGCAAGGGGAAAACAAAGTAAGTGGAAACAGAAATGAAGGCAGAAGCAAAGTAACTGAAGCCTTGCAACAGGCCAGAGAGAAGCAGGACTCTCTGCTGACACCTCAGTAATCCCAGTTTCAAGATCATGCAGATGTACTAAAACAATGGGGAGAAACATCCACATCAATTCAAGTTAACAAGTGCCAAATTTATTAGATGAAAGAAAGATAATAAGAGGAAAGGAAGCAAGTATTATGATGACAGAGAAAAAAAAGCTAATACTAAAGCTAAAGATAACTTATTTCTATTATTTTGGTAACAAATGCAGTTTAATTTCCAGTTTGGCTGTACACCCTTTGTATTCATTTATTTCTGAAAACACTTCATATTTTCTTATTTTCTGGCACCACTAATGATGGCTGAAGTCAATGGGAACAGGTTTATTAATAAGCTTTCACATAAATCTGTCTTGTGGAATAGGCCAAGAAATATCCCAAAAGATGAGGTACAACGGAATTTCATTTAGTAGCCCCTGTTATCTTCTATTGTAAATATTTTAGACTAATTTATTTCTCTGCTGAATTAATGGTCTGGTGTTTCATTTGAATCCCATTAACGTCATGTGAGTGAAGCAGATGCCAGCCTTCATAAGATGAATATATATGAGTTCTTTCAATTTCTCTGAAAACATTTGTTTGGAATATGTTCTTTCACTCAGAAAAAAAACAAAACAAAACAACAAAAAAAATTAGATTATAATATCCAGCTGATTCTGCTCCAAAACACTATTTCAGATTCAAGTACTAAATGGGCAAGGGAGCTGATGATAGGAACACACTGAAAGCTGAAAACGTTTCAATAAAAACATGAAGCATAAGAGAAATTATTGCCAATTCAGTAAGAAAACATAATCACTACTGAACCATACTTCCATTCATTCCCTTCTTCGCCAACCTAATAAATAAAAAGATTCACAACCTGACAGGTAAAAATATATGTTTAAAGTAGGGAATTAATCTAATTATTAGGTAAAATTCAAGTCTGTATTTTGCTTGTGACTCCCAGGATACAGTGATTGACATATCTATTATGTGAACCACTACTGATAAACTATCTTTTTAATTCAGTTTTTGCACAAATCTACTTTGATAGAACGGAACATGCTTACAAGGCATATAATTCCTTCTTTACACAGAGTATAATTACTAAAGGAATTACTGATCTAAATCTACATAGTCATTAATTGAAAAAGCTCATCTTTCAACAAAGAACATTCTAATAACCTTCAGACACAGATGGCAAACTTCGCTTTAACAGGTTTGTTTTTTTTTTTTATTTACAACATTTTGTAAGTTCCAATTCCATGGATATATTTGCTGAAGTTGCCAGACCTTTATTTTATGATAAACTTTTATCTCTTTGTTGTAATGCACAAAGGGATTTCAAATGCAATGTTTTATTCATTTTTCAAAGCCCAAAGCTCCTTAAAAGCCTCTGAAGGTTTTTTGTGGGATTTTTTATTTTGATTTCTTTTTGTTTCTTTTTCTTCCCTCCCTCCTTCCCCTCTCTGTCTTCCTTTCTAGCAATCAGCAACAATAGGGCTCTTGTGATGCTCAAAATACAAGTTCTATTTTCCCTTGGTGTCAAGGAGTCTGCCTTCTGAGTGACACTCCTGGGAACTCTAAAACGAGATCTGTAGTTGGGGTTATTTGGCACTGAAAAGCGTTACTCAGCTTTTACTCTCCACTCTTTCATAAGAGCAAGGAGCAAAGGTGAAAGGTTGTTACTAGGAATTTGAAAGGCTTGTTTCTCTTCAATAGTCTGACCTCATGTTGCCAGGGAAGACAGAGCCCTGATCAGCTAAAATCATTCATTACGCTGTGAAACACAACTTATCTTTTACAGGGAACAAAGAGAATGAGGTAAAAAATCAGAAATAAGATTTCTAGATTATTATAACACAGTCTGTCTTTTCCTAAACAAAAGAAATAAATACCATGTAAAATTATACCAAGTTTCTTTATATTTTTCAGTTGACATGACCAGGAGTTATGAAAATCAGTTATAAAGACTGGTTTTACTTTTTTTAAAATATTTTCTTACTAAAGGAAATACAACAATTATAGACAGATTACATCCAACACTTTTCTTCTTGTACTTTTTAATGATAAACCATTTTTTAAAGCTAGCTTTCATAATATTTATATTTTTACACAAATTGGAAGTTAACAGACCAAAATGGAACAGTACATTACGCAGTATGACCTCCTATAGTCTTTAGGCCCATAATGTTTTATCCAGTTACTACTACATTAAACTCAATTTGATATGCTTGATAAGAAAGGTTTTTTAGAGAACTTTTATGATTTAAGCTCAGGATGCTACATGTTCTATACAAAAGATACTGTACACATCACATTATAATATTTCTCTGGGAATTAGAAATATTCATAACACTGAAAAATTACGATATTTGCTTAGAGGGACAGATTACAGGGCAGGGATTATTGGGAAGGCAGGTGCATAGGAGGGATGTTAAAGGAAAGAAGGAGGTTTATAAAGATGACAGTGAGGTTGTTCATCACAAATCTTCTGGGAAGTAATTGGTCCCGAGTCAAAACTAGGTTCTTGCTTTCACATAAAGACACTTTGAGACATTGGGAAATAACAAGGTGTGTCATACTTGAAGAAGGAAAAAATCCCTTTTTCATTTCCTATAAAAACTCAGTCGTCAAAGGAAAGTTAATTCCTTTTCACATTAAGAAGGTCCAATCAAGTTGACAGACGAAGTGTTTGTACGGTGAGATTGCTTCAGCTCCAAGCACCAAGCAGGTTCACGTGCGTGTGTGTTCTGATGTGGGAGAGAGTGATGTCTCTCAGAAGGGAGACTGGAAAAGGGATGGTGGCAGAGGAGCACAGAGGTCAATAAGAAGAACTTTGTAAAAGCAGATGGTGAGTAAGATCATTTTGTATGAATTTAAAAACAAGTTTTAGTGACAAAATGCTTCTCAAAATCAGTCAGCTCTGTCCTGCTCTGTTAGAACCCAACAACTTGTTTCCCAAATGAAATAATTTCATTTTGCTTGTGGATCTGGCATGTAACAATTTACTGAAACCTTATTTACCTCTGTAGGCCTGTGTAGGTACAGGGTTCTATTTAAATAAGTAACATTGGGCTTCAGGGAACTTTCTATTTTTTTTTTTTCTTTCTTCTTTAACAGAATTCTTTATGTGTAAACAGAAAATTAAATTACTTTTTTCTTTTAGATTGGCTAATTAATAAAGTAAATGCTGGTGTCAAGTTGAAGAACACAGAAAAGTCCCAAAATTGAAGTAAACATACAGTTTCGGGATGAGAGTAACTTTACAGCTGTTTAAATATATTACTTTTGCCCTGTGTACTTGAAATAGTCTTGTGACAAATGTATAAAGCAGTCAGTAGATAAATAAAATCTAACTATGGTCTTTGTATTATCCTGATACGCAAACTCAGCCAAATACAGCAACTGTGAGGATTTATCATTGGTTCTCTTCATCTGTATGAACAGAAGAAATATCTGAACACAGCATATAAGGCTATGGATCCAAAGCTTAGTCATGTCAATGTCTTAAGACTCAGACTTTATGTGATGTTACTCGACTCTTCCTGATGGAGACTGTTAGGGGAAAATATATGATATTGGATCTGACAGCCTGAGAGCAATGACGTTGTCACAGCTTCATGCCCCAGGTCCAGCCAGTAGCAAAGCTGAAAATATATTCCCAGTAGGCTTGCACACAGAGCATGTGTGTACACCACATGCATATACATGGCCAGCCACATGGGTAACAGACAGACACACAAAACACTCACGTGAACACACAGCACCAATGACCTCTTCCTGCTCCACTCTGGCTGAGCAGGACGGAGGTCCACTAGAGACAACATGTGTATACACACATGTGAAGAAGGCATTTGTTTTCACTCAGTCCAGTCTCTCCAGCTGCTGGCACACAAACACACGCTTCCTCTGTTTGGTGCACCACAGACACCCAGGCCCCTATAACCTGTGGTCTGACTCCAGCTGTGGGGCTCAGACTCCCCATATACACACACACTCACATGCAACAGAGATCCCCTCACCTGTAAAAGTCATGAGATATGGAGCATCATGGGAAGACAGGACAGACTGTGCTGACCAGGCGTGCATGACGCGGGCAGACAAGCATACCGACCAACCGCCTATTTACGTGTGACCAGTCTTTTTTGTCCCACTTACACCTCTGTTTTCCCACATTTATTGCTCTCTAAACCACCTAAATCCATCCCTTTCCATAGAAGGAAATTTTCTTCAGATGCACCCCCAAAATATAAATTAAAGGAAAAATCAAGTACTTTTTGAAAATACTTGCTTTTCATTAGCTTTATTATCATAGATAGATGCCAGTAACCCCTCTAATATCAAAAGCATGGGATACTTGAAAGAGGAAAGCCTTGCAGAACTGGTCTGTTCTAAAGGCTGGGATGATATTCCTTCCCTTTTCTCCTGCCCCTTGCTTTCTCCTCCTCAGAACTATTTAACTTCCATAATGCTGCTGATAATAATGAAGCATAATAGTAATTTTATTTAAAAAAGTTTTACATTCTTGGTGTGCAGATATCACAAACTATTCTGAAGTTGTTTCCCCCATTCCTTCAAAATTTTGTCAGCTGTTTGTGTTTTGATATCTTCTGTTCTTTTGTTTGCTTAAAACAATTCTGTTGCCTTATCTCTTCATGGCACAAATTTTCCTTTTTGCACAAAACTAATGGCCTTGGCAATATTAGTGGGTTTTCTGAGCTGAAGGTTTCTGAAGAAACCTACATTTACACAGAAGCTGAGATTCAACTGGGGGAGTGAGACAATAAGAACGAGAAGCTAGAAAAGAATATAAATCGATTATTCTGTTTTGGAACATTTGAACCGTAATGAAAATTCTTTATTTCAATTTAATTAACACTTACTTCTGAATCAGTTCAACAAATTTTAAACTGCATTTCTCTATCCATATGCTGCCTAGTAAATTCACCACCAACAATCCTTTTTTTGAGTACCATTCAAACATATGTCAGCTTCATTTACTAAGCAAGAAAGCAAGTCACCAGTAGAAAAAGGAAGCTGTGTGGAATAAAAGAGATGATAAATAGGAGAGACAACACACACATATGAAACCTAGGTGTATCAGTTGATTAGAAAAGTGAGATTTACTGTTGATTCTCACCCTGAGTAACATTGCACTTTTATCTGAGATGTCATTAAGTCTTCATTATTCATTGAGACTTCAAAACTCAATGCAGTGACTTTAAGAGACATTCTGACCAGCTAGAAAGGGAATTCCGTTCTCTGCCAAATTCTTAAAGAATACTTTTAATCTTTTCTTCAAAATGCTTCTAGTTTTTAAATATGGGGAAGTGTATAATATTTTATTGTTCGTGATTTGGGACCTGCATAGTCTTTTTCTCCTGTTTTTTATTTGGTATAAAAATCAAAACAAAATAAAAAAGAGCAACTACACAGTTACAATGGCTAAAAAAAGAATAGCATAATAACAAATGTCCTAGTGAATCAAACCAGTGGTCTACCTAGACCAGTATCGTATCTTTGACTAGGCCAGCAGAATAAAAGGGAATTATATGTCTATATTCTCATAAGGAGTGAGTGACTAACACTAATTATCCCTCTCCCCCCAAATGTTTTGTGTATGGCTATGTGTATATATCAAGAAGATAACTTAGTTTGAAAAAATAGACAATGAAACAGTGAGAATACAACTGTGCATGTGTGTATATATATATTTATATGCATAAACTTAAAATATAATAAAAATAAGCACTAAATCTATCACTTTGATCCATTAAGAATAATAAATTTAATGAAGTGACTTTTAGTTTATGTGTCATCTTTAATTTCAGGAAACATTTTTTATTTTTCTTTTTATTTTATAGCCAAAAGGGTAATTTTCCTCTTCTTTAAATACTTTTTTACTAAGAACTGCAGAGGTGGCACAATTATTTACTGTCTTCACTTCTCTCCTATTGAAATCTAGCTCTTCTTTTCCGTCCTTCCTTCCTTCCTTCCTCCCTCCCTCCCTCCCTCCTTTTTGTTCATTCTTTTGATAGATAACTTGTATGTTCATACTAGCAAATGTCAAGCTTTCAGGAGGTCAAATTTATTCCCTAAATTTTTTCTGTTGATACATCACATCTGTGTGTCCCTTTACCTGTGGAGATTGTAGGTTCTGGGTTAGTGGACTGTTCAGATTGCACTTGACAGAGAAAACTAAAGCTTCTGCATGATCTTGTTTCTGTGTTGGAGTACAGGGAAGAGAGAAACACAGCTGTCATACATCTAGGTCTAGCCTGAGGCAAGTTTTTGGAAGGTGAATACCTTTGAGTTCAATATTATAGATTTACTCTCCATTTGCTATAAATATGTATACATTTCTAAAGCTAATATATATTTGTTAGCAGGCAAAAACTTCCCTAGAATAATAATACATTTTTTAAAAAGCTATTTATGCAGCTGTTTGTGCAGGAAGAAGCGGTCGAACAAGTTAGAACAAAGTGTCAATGTTTCTGTGAAAAAAAAGACTCCACATAATTAGCTTAGAAAAACTGATATAATGAAAAAATACTAACACTCTGAAAACAGGACTCTGAAAGCCTTGTATCTGCCCTTGCTTTCATCATGGTGCCATATTTGCTGGTATTGAACAAGTCACTTTGTCTTTTCTTTTGTTTCTTCACCTGAAAAATTGAGACAATGTTCTCTTATGTGAAATAAACCTAGTAAGGAACAAGCTGCTGATATTTTACAGTGGATTAGTGTCAATAGTAAATATTGTTCTCATTTTTTTTTTTTTTTTTATTTCTGTGCAGGGAGGGAGAAACAGAAAAAGGAAAGAAAATAACCCAACAGAAACTTTTTATCCTGGAAAATAAAGACTTATCAACGTGAACAGATTTGTAGAACTGTCATCCATACTGAAATTTTCCAAACCAGAAAGCCCACCAAAAATTATCTTGGGTTTTCATTTCATTTTATTGATGGATTTTTTTTCCAAGAAAGTACTTTCTTCTCATTTGATTCTATTTTCTCACTTATTTTAATTCTATTATATCAAGATAATGTTCATAATTGCATCATTGGCAATATCAAACTTTTTATATACCTATACGCCCATAAGTTTTTGTCTATGCAGGTAAATATATCATAACACTTATGTGCTGCTGAAAGAGAATAGTGCAGTTGTTCCTAACTGACATTTAAATGGGATATGTTTTACAGGTTATGTCATAATTTTGATTTTTGTTTCTTATTTGGGAAAAGATATACGTCAGAGCATCAGATGTCAGAATTTCTGAGGGGAAAAAAATGTAAGTTTTGGGTCCTATTTATCTTCATTCACTTTCATTATCTCCATCTTTTATAATTTTGTTTGCAATCTCTCTCTTTTTAAGGTTCCTTCCTTGAAGAATACCTACTTTCAACTGTTCTAAAACTGACTGATGTATTTTTCTTCGTATTTAACCTCAAAGACATGGCTTTATATACTTCATAACACCACAGATGCAGAATTTACAGTAAAATACCCTTCCATTATTTGTCACAGAGTTATATTACAAAGCCACCTTAAAAATACACCCCTTAGGACTTCAAATGAGGGATCTTTCTGGAAAATTTAGTAACCAATTCAATATGATATTCACAAGTGTTTAGTCATCCTGAAGAAATACATATTTGAAGAGTCTTTTGGAGTAGCTGAGATATGACATTTTAATTATCTTTGAATGTGCTCTTAGGAATTCTTTAGGCTCCTTCAGAGCTACCAACTTAAAAATACAACCTTAAGTCACTATTGTCAGAAGGAATCATCCTCAAGGTATAGCAATTCATTTTGAGTAACTATATGTTTGCAATCAAACCTTTACTTTTGTTGTCTGCCTCTTATGGTCTCTCAGGTGCTCTGACAATTTACAAGAGCCAGTGGTCTCAAATGACTTCACACCTTCATTCCACTCTCCTGATTCTCCTGGGCAAAGCAACTGAATCAAGCATCTATCAGCTTCAATAGTGCACTGGTTAACACATCCTCATCATCTGTCCACTGACACAAATGGATGATGTGAATTTGCCTCTCATACTCTGGCCCTTTGTCTGCCTATTCTATGTCACTGAAAAGAATGAAATAGTCACATTGTTTGTCTTAATGTCCTCCTGGGGTAATGAAATCCAGTGATGAATTATATCTTATGTACAACTCTTTCCTCGTAAACTAGAGATATTACTCTTGAGTTTTATGGAGTTTTCCTGTTAATATGGTGAAAAAGAAAATGGAAAGATTGGATGGGTTTCATGTGTTCTTTACAGTTTTCACAAACCTCACTCGAATTCCCTCTAGCCCTTGTCCTTTCAAATAATCCACGTCTTAGCAAATTCATGACAGGATGAACTGGTGAAGAAAATATACTTTATTTAAATAGCTTCAATTATATAATGACCTATTTGCATTTTAATAGAGAATTTGAGAAGAACACCTGAGACTTCCAATAAAATAGGGATTTAAATTTGAAGGTAATTAAGGATCAAGCAGATTGTGAAATTTCTGTTTGATCTATTTAATAAACCTGTTTACTGTCACAGACAATAATGTTGCTGACCCCAACTTGTCCCAAGCTATCAAAGGAAAAAGTCTTCCTTTGACTGTACTAATTACTCAGAAAGTGAGTGTTATCCATGTTAGGAATATCCTCTTTAAATTGAGATGCTATTTTAGTAATTGCATCTGTAGCTCCTGATGAATAAAGCAGAAAAAACTAATTGAAGACAAAGAATTCTGAATATATAATTATAATCCTCAAATTACCTATAACATCCTAGCTTTGGCCAGCAGTTATTGGCTCTGGTCAGCTAACAGTGCCTAGCAACTAACCTTACATAAATTCTATTGGCGTTAATGAGACTTAGTCCCATAAATCCTATGAGTATTGATTGCAGAATGAAACTCTGCACAGTGATTACAAATGGGTCAGAAGTGAAGAAATTGTACAGACAGAATCTCACACAGGGAGTGACTATTTGGGGATTAAATATTGCTCTTCATTTACCACCTTTAACACAGAAGTGTAAATGATATCTTCTTTTGACACTTGATGGAAGCAAGGGCAGGTTGTTTTTTATTGTTAAACTCAGCCAAGTCAAATCACTCTAACAGTTAGATAGGTCTCTATGGGATTTTCTGGGATTTGCACCTAATTGGCATACCCATAGTCATGACTTTTCTGCTGACAAACTACAACCTGGAAGTTTCAGGACAGGTAGTGCTCCCAGGCACATTATAATCTCTCTGAAATGCTGGTGGTAGAAGTGCCACTGTACTGGAACAGGAATTTACAGCTTCAATGAGAGCAGTGAGAAATCAGATTCATACTTAGATAAAACAGTATTATGTTAACATAACTTCCCCACTATGTCTCTGAGTATTTAGGTGCCACTGTATTCTAAGCACTGGTCACTTGGTAATCTGTACTCAAAACATAACAGATCTTCTTGAAGATGAGGCTTGAGGCACATGCCATGAACTGTGAATGGAAATTTACCTTTGTGAGGCATGGCATTAGATCTTTTCCTGTGCATTTTTTTGTTTGTTTGGTTGTCTGTTTATTTTGGTTTTCTTTTGGTTGTTTTTGATATTTAAGATTTACTTTTTCCTCTCTTAGCTAGTAAGTTTTCTCTTTATAAAGCTTTATGTTTAGAATGTAGAAAAATGTAAAATGGAAGGGTTACTACAGAGTATCTCAACTGTTTTCACATTCCTAAATCTTCCTTAGCAAGAACTTTGCTTCTGTAACTTAACTACTCGAAAACATTTAGGTCTTATTTATGTCCAAGACTAAGAAACAGCTAGGTTGTATGGGTGGTGTGGGCTATGCCATGCTAATGATCTTGGTTAGGACTTGTTTGTATCCATGACCTGAAAGGTCGCTTAGCCAGATGTGATCCTTACCCTCTCATCTAAGGAGAAACATTTGGCAGTGCCATGTCATGGCAGTACGTCCCCCTGATGCCATGGCTGGGTCACAGCACCAAAGTTAGCCTCAATATTCTCAATCCAGGTCAAAGAAATGAGGACATTTCCCAGCATCCACTGATGCAGCCTGCCCTCTGCAGTGGGGAGTGCACACACTTGTCCCTAGACAGCAGAGTGACCTGCTCAGAAATTTATTGCCTGTGAGGAGGTTCCAGAACTCCAGTCCAGAGTATTAAGGTGGTATCTGAATGGTGGCAAAGATGGTTCTGCCTTTGGTGCTGGAGTGCGAGAGTCTGCTGTCTTAATGTCATCTTGAATCAGTGACTTTCAGCACACAAGGCCAGGTGCACAAATGCTGCATCATGGAAGGATTTTAGCAGGGAGGAGTAGCAGGTAGTGAGTGAGAGTCTGCTCTGACTGCTTCTGCCCCTCTGCAAGTATTAATTGGTTACACAGGGCTCACAAACACCTTCCTTCTGGGAAAGGCTGAGAGGTTCCTCTGGCTCCACATGGTGAACCTCACTGCTGGACATCTCCATCAACCACCTTCTGACTACTTATACAACCATCTTAGTATCACTTCTTTTTTTCCTGAACCTTATTATTCTTTTTTCTTTAATTTCTAATAGATATTTTCCTGCCCCTTTTCCAAGCTTTTTTTTTTTTTTTTTCTTTTTTAAGAAGTGATCCTTAGGAATAAAATCCCAAAGTATCAGGGCTTCTTTAGAACTAGATCAATGAGCATCAGCTCTGATTTTGTACTGTTTATCATTCTTTCAGAGTAGGTGCTTGCCTCAGTGAAGAGAGAAGACAGAGTTATATTAGTGATATAACTGCGATGTGAAATGGATCACAACCACCAGTAAGCAGTCTTGGTGTTGTTATTTGATATTTTACACCATTATGGCTTCTTTCTTTATAACAGTCCTGCTCCAGTGAATTCTTTTTTGTATAGCTAATACAACAAAATGGCACCCCAAATAAATACAAGATACATAATCTTGTGCTTACTAACGCCTACAAGACCTTGTAAGTAAAATCTGTATTTGTCTCTTGAATCAGTTGAATAGAACAGAATTCAGATAATTTCTCTACGTGTAGATCCCATACTCCTTTTTGAATACGGATTTCCATGAGTATTATCATAAAAATAAAAATAGACAGGCTTGATTGAAAATGCAGATTATAATGTCCAATTATTGTTATTAGTTTTAAAATGTTTTAGTTCTTTCATATTCTTACTAGTTTTGACTGTTCATGTACAGAAATACACACAGATGTACAGAAATTTGCCTTAGTTTATACATTTTAGACAAAATTTAGGAAGTTTTTCAATTCATAAAATTATCTGTACACTTCTAAGCAGTATTCAGACAAAAATACCATTTTACTAAAAATTATGGGCTACACACATTCATTGAAGATTAAGTGTTAATCAATACAACTCTTTTAATCTTTTCAGATGTAAAATTGGCATAAGATAGAAATATTGGGAAAAGTGAGTCTAAATAAGGATTCAGAGAAAAATAAATTTTGATGTACTGTTTTTTACCAATTTTCCTCTTCATTCACTGAGTCAAGTTAAGAAATATTATACATTTTTCAATCTATGTATGGGATTTGAAAAACAAGTATGGATGAAAACTTTGTCTTACATACATGAGGAAGTCACTAAGTCTTCTGTGCTTATATGAAGCTGACATTTGTGCTTCTGACACAAAGTTCAATCAATACTGTTCTTTTTGGTTTAGGTGGTTAAGAGATTTGTGAGACTGAACATAGATTAGAAGTTGCATTTTTTGCGTATAGCATTGTCCTTTATGATTTTAAGATCAACTCTTCTTCCAGGGGAATGTAGAAGCTAGATTACAAAACCTTTGACTCCACTAAATAATCTTTTATCTATAGTAATGCTATTAACTTCAACAGAAACTTAGGTAACACTCAGCATCATATATCATGCTTTGGCTTTCTGTACATGGTAGAACTTTTTTAAACTAGCTTAAATTGTGTGTATTTGAAGAAAGAGAAAGATACCTCAGTGAAACAGTTAGCTAATTGTGGATACTGGTTTTGCAGAATGAGTCGAAGGTTAAATTGTCTGCCTAACTTATGGGAAAGTACTGCCCAGAGTTAGACTGTCAGAGCTCAAACCCTTTCACAAAATCAAAGGCAAACCTTGATTATCTGGTGTCCTGAATGAATCAGGCCTCACCTTCTCTTAAAAGCTAGCACTTCTAAAAAGAATCTGCTAAAAGGGTTTTTTCAGGTGAATGTTCAGGGTATGTTTGTATAGTTTTATTTACATATGTTATACTGTTATCTTTTATTTTTATCTTATCGATGTTAGCCACCAGCAGCACCCTGAATAACTGAGTTTACAGAAACAGTATCCTTTTCCTTATTAGCAATCTAGCAGACATTTGAAGCTATTGATTATTTAGAGTCAGTTGGCACTGGTTGTTTGCATGCTGAGCATGTATTATATTCCATCCACAAGTAGTTAATCTGTATCGGTCATCATTAGTACCTACAAGTATCTGCCCTGGAATGGTTATTTCAGGAAACATATCACACCTAGCAAGATTTCCACCATTACCCTCAGATCATGACAGTGTTATAGAAGGGTTTCTGATGAACTAAATGCACTTTTTGGAGAAGGAAACATGAGAACCCCTGGTTTCCTTTGTTCCGTTAATTGTATTAGAGGTGTTTCTGATTTTACCTTACCATTACCAGTGGCTTTGAATGATTTATACTAACCTCTAAGTCTCTTCTCATATGATATTGTGGAATCAAAACTGAGTGCTGTGGTCAAGTGGCCACATACAGCAATGAATAACAAAAGTAGGTACATATTTCTAGGACTTTTCTGTTGCGCAAAAATGTATGGAGAGCCTTGAGACACAATCAGATGTTAGCTGTGATGCTGTGTACTATTAAAAAAACCCAACATTGGGTACATTGTCTTCCCCTGGAATTGTTTTCAGGTTGGTGAAAATCTGTAATTTTTTATTTAAAGAGAAGTAAACCCTTTAATATTACCTGTGAATTCAATGAAATAGTCATAATACTATTTCAGTGAGGTATATGGGTAGTTCCCCCAGTTTAGCCTCTAGAGATGCGGAGTGCAGTTTCAGATGGCACAGAAATGATGAAGTATTTTGACTACAGCTATTCTAAAAGTATATATACATTTTAGATCAGACATTCAGAGAATAAATCCTAACATTTATTGGTCTGTATTTTTTCATTAATATTTAGTTTCAGAGTAAGTTGTGTGTGTGTGTGTGTGTGTGTTTCAGAATTTCATAGTCTCACATGAGAGAGTAGCTTTTGAAAACAGAGAAAAAGATGTGCAAATCCACTGCTTCTGAGGCAATCTACTAACGTAGACAATATTAGTGGTACTTGAATTATTAACACAAAGTGACTAAAGCACTTTCTTTAACTCTATGATATTCATATCATATCTGAATTTATATGTCACTGTCTTGTTAATTTCATAGAATCATAGAATGGTTTAGGTTGGAAGGGACCTTAAAGATCATCTAGTTCCAACCCCTCTGCCATGGGCAAGGACACCTCACACCAGACCAGATTGCTCAAAGTTTTGTCCAACCTGGCCTTGAACACTTCCAGAGATGGGGCCTCCACAACTTCCCTGGGCAACCTGTTCCAGTGCCTCACCAAATCCATCAAATCAACAGAAAAATATCACCAAGCTTTCTTTGGAACAAATGTTGTAGATCAGACACATGGGTATTAATTGGGCCAAAATGAATGAAAATCGCTTAGACTAGCAGTATTAATCATGACCAATTTGTTTAGCATAGAATCCCATTTCTTTAAGTAAACTTCTCTGTTGACCTTACAACTTCTGTCATTTTCAAACTTTGAATAGCAATATTCCTAACAGGTTCAGGAGACTTGAAATTAAATAAAAAACAAAAAAACCCACAAACAACAAACCAAAAAAAACCCAAACCCAAAACACCCGTTTGCAAACTTTTAATGAAAATAGGATGATTCAAAAGATTACATAGCAATGCTATGTTTTACATAAAAAGTCTTCCTTATGTGCTTTGCAGAAATCTGCTGTATTATTTATGAAACCACAGGGGTAAGGACTAAGGCATCTTTAAAAATCTCAATAGCTCCTAAAGAATGCAACAGAGTTTTATCAAAGAGTTCCATAACACTTCACCTAATTAGCCTAATAATAATAATAATAGATAACAACAAAGCTGATAGAATTAGAAGGTGTGAATAAATTATGGATTAGATTTGGGAACTGGCAAAAAGGTACGTAAATAAATTTACTAATTATAACATACATTAAAAAAATATAATAACCTAAATTAATAGTCCTTTCTTATTTATACCAACTATCCCTCTGAGGCAAATGGTAAAAAATATTCCTGAGTTAATGCAAGTATGATAGGCAAAAATAAATTGAAGCTGTTTGGAAATCACACTTCCTTTTCCCTAGAATAACCTAAAATCTTAACTGTCCCTGCCTGAATCTTTCAGTATTTTCCTAAATTTAAATTTTGATGATTTTCAAAATGAAATTGTGATTTATTTTAATTTATACCCCTTTTAAAATATTTATATAAAATAAATTTCAAAGTGAGAAATAGATTCAATTTGGATACAAAGGTCAGAAATTCCTTTTCTCACAAGTATCAAAGTGTTTTGGAACATTTAACAAATTTTTAACAGTACAACACAGAAATTTAGTTTACCTAAGAAAAAACATTCACAAGCTTTCATTGACTTCTCTAAATAGTTTTTCACATCTAAATAAAATCATTAAAGTTATACTCAAAAATGACTTCAAAGCAATATTGCAGGATTTTTATAGAAATAAAAGCTAGCCTGGGATACACGTGGTATAACGGAATTTGTATCAAGATGTGCTCAGAAACATTCCTACCTTAAATACTTAATAGAGATTAAACATCAAGAATGAAAGAAAAGAAGTTAGTCTTCAGAAATCTTAACAATTTTTATTTAAAACTGTTTAAGCAATCTCATATTAATCTTCCTATGGTACCTTTGTCTGGTTATTAACTGGGATGAAATTTGCCTAGCTTTCACTTTTCAAAACTATATACTTACGTATGTGTTTATATCTGCCTGTTTGTCTGCGTATAGAATTGTTATTTTTTGTTTACGTTTGTCAGTCCTAAAACTTTTCATTTGTTTTGTTTGTTTTATTATAAAAAAATACAGGAACTTTATATCATACATGAACTTTTTTTTAATCTTCTTCCCCATCCAGATTTTCAGTAAAGCTTTGGATGCCCGTTATGCAAAAGTCCTGGAAGCATATTGTCTATCATTGTGAAGTTCCAATTCAAAGACTATTTTATACACAACATAGAAGAAATCTTTCATCAGAAAAAAAAAAAAAAAAAAGTATTCTGACAAACACACATTTTTGGCTTCCTTTTGTGCAACAAAAATAGAACTAAAAAGAACGATAATTGGAAGGCCATTTAAAAAAAATAATCTATTGGCTGTCTCTGCTTTAATATTTCAGAAGTTTGGAGATAAAAGGTATTCTTTCTTTGACAGCAATCATTGTTCAGGCTGTCATCACCCAAGTCAGCAATTTCATCAGTTCACAGCAAATGCATCGTTAGAAAAAAAGAGGAAAAAAATCTAGATGAACCACTAAAAAAAACCAACCCAAAATCAAACCCCTCTCAAGCAGCAAAAAACCCTACTTTTCTCCCCAATATGAAAGGTCTATATTGGATAGTTTTTCAGAGCTGAGGGTGTTTCCCATAGGATTATAGTTAGAGCAGATTTTTATTCACAGTAATAAAAGACACTGCTTACAGAAGCAAAATTTATTGCTTAAAACAGAGTGTGGTAGAAATTTAAGATGAATAGGCATGAACTGGTAAAAAAAGGGTGGGGTTTTTTTGTTTGGGCTTTTTTGTTTGGGTTTTGGGTTTTTTTGTATTGTACTAATAGCACATAACTATTAAAATTGCTTTCCTGTAGGAAAGGGAGACAAAGTTATTGGAAGCTCAATTTATTTTTATTTATTCTTAGAAATTAAGAAGATTAAAATTCTGGGTGATGTTACTAATTTAGAAGCAGGAAATAGGCAGATTAGAGTCTGAAAAACAATGAATTGATTCATAATTTCTTTAATGCATTTATAGAGCACCATAATTTTCATGCTCTTTTAAAATAAAATAAAAGAAGAAAAAAAGATAGAAAAGTAATGGAAAATAAGTTCATTTTAAAAGGTGATTATGAAGCTCATTAAGAAAACTAACAAAATACCAGTGGAGGAAATATGATTACATACTGTCCTCAATTCCTGTTGAAAAATTCATCAATAGCAGTGGTAACTGTTTACAGACATCACTGAGAGTATTTGGTGCTGAATTTCTGACTGAAAGATGTTGAAGACGATGGACTGATCCAGTTTAATTTCAATCATATAAGTGCTAAAATAGTCTTTTGAAAAGATAAAGACCTATGGAGAAATGTATAGTTATTATAGTTTGCAGATACACATTCAGGAACAGAGGCACATGCATCAACGATGGACCAACACTGGCCAGTTTACAGAAATTTTTATTGATTATGGAACTCTGTTATGCTTTTTGAGCACCGAGAAAAATGCTGGCAAAACCTTGTAAATCACGATATTAGGAATATGAAACTTGTAATCTTCTCGTTATTCATAATTACTCATTCTCAATGAGCTACCTCAAATGCATCAGTTCTGGGTTCTTTAATGTGCCCAGAAGGGCTCATTGCTGTAAAACCTACACTGTAACATAAATTTCTTATGCATACATGGCATTGATATATGTACTCAGTCATCTCCTCACTTAAAATAACGAGAAAGATCAATCAGTTGTTAAATGTCTCACCACTCTAGTGGCCAGAAGTCACTTTCTGTTAGGATATCCTTCAGTAATAACAATACTGTTCCAGTAATACTCTGTGCAGATTACAGCTCAGGCTGTTTACTTGTTGCTTCTCTTAGTAAATTACTCTTCAACCTGTTCTCACAGGCTACCGAGTTCTGGCTTCTTGTAGGGGGATGCTAACTTCAACTTACAGCCGTGGCTTCTCATCCAGGCAACTTCTTATGCACAGCTGTACTGTCAAGCTTTGGGTGTACTGCCAAGCTTTGGGTGTACTGCCTGTCATTCATTCGCTTTGTCCCCTCTAGGGGACTGTTGCAGAGCCTGTACTACAGACTCTGATTGTAACTGGACCAATCGCTGATTTTCAGTTCGAATAAGGTCTTTTGCCTGACTTTCTGTATCTTTTGTGACTTTGTTTCTTACTTTCAAAATAAATTTATGTGCATTTAGCTAGGAAGGTGTCAGAAGAGATATTTCATGAAAGCTAAGTTTTTATATACGTCTCTATGACCTCAGAGGGCATTCCCATAAAAAAGTTCCTTCCTCTTTCTTACCTTAATCCTATTCGGTAGGAAACTACTTGGATTCAGATTTCCCTCTTTTTCTCCTTTTTACAGAGATCCACAGTGTAATGGAGTCAGAAATTAGTTTTAGTCTTTCTGCCATCACATTATTGTTTGCACAACTCAGCTTTGGTAATGCTAATATCAAAGGTGAGCAATTAACTGCAATATAATTAATTACCTTACTGCTTAAGCAAGTGTCACTGGAGATTAAATGTGATGGTAGCCATTTACAGAGGAACTGTAAAGGGGAATCTTGTTTTTTAAAAGACCATAAGACAACAATTTCATAGTACAGTGGTTTGTCAGGCAGGTCTGCTTAAAGGTCTTTCAGGCTTGAGGAACCATTCCTGACTACTCATTTCCAATAGTAATTTGGGATCTATATAGAAGAGGCTGGGCAAAGGAGTTGAAAGGTACCTGGTTTACCATTTTGTTTTTGGTGGTTTTTTGTTGTTGTTGTTGTTGTTTTTTTACTTTAGATCTGTTTATTGATAAAGTAGTTTCATCGAATTTTTATTACCATGAAAGGAGAGGAGTAGACTTTTTAAATGACCATTGTTATAGGATGGCTTTCTTCAAACACTCAGAAAGCTGGTAGTAATTTACAATTTTGCCACAACCTTTTGCGTATTATCTGTTGTCCTTCAGATTAAACTTGCAAAAATCTATGAAGATTTGTGTAATGAAAAATATCATTATCTAGATATTATAATGAGGTTATACTTACCATGTTTCACAATCATATGGTATGTTGTGAAATGTGAACAGCAGCTAGATAACTTTCAAGTTTCTCCATTTTCCAATGCTTTAGATAGATTAAAGATAAATTAATTCACGTTGACTCCTAATTGATTTTTAAAAATTGCTTGATTAAATCAGACTCGAATTTGTTTATCTACAATATTTCTATGCGATTACATACTCTATTCAAACTGGATAAACAATTACATTTTTGAAAGTGGGATAATATTTAATAAGTATTGAAAATATGACAACATCAGATAAGTAAATGAAACAATCTTTTTTTTTTTCCTCCTGGTAATAGATAAGATGAGCTATGTGTCAACTCAAGAAATTACATTAGAAGATTAACAATTATTAAAATATATTTCTCAAGTTATTGTATTCCTGGTAAAGTGGAATAAGATAAAGCATGTTTTATAATTAACTTTTTTTTTCTTGCTACTCTAGTTCTAGTATTATGAATATTAATGGTTTATTGCATATTACGAGAATATGGCGAAAGAACGGTAAATTGAGTTTCTACCTAGTTCTATTCAGAACACCCAATGACCAGTCTCTCAGGTGTCTGTAGGCCCTTGCACACTTTTTAGCTACGTTCAGTTGATAAGACAAAGATTATTACAAAATATTACTATTTTACAATTAAAAATATTTGGGATGAAACTCATAGTTGTTCAAGTATACCATACTCGATTCTCACATGATTATGTAGTTATGTAAGAATACTTTATGAATGTTAGTTTCTCTGTTAATTGAGTGAATTCCTTGCAAGAATGTCTTCTAATTCTTTGGCTAATTAAATAAAAAGTAAAAGGCTTCCTTTTCATATTGTTTTCCATTATCTGAAAGCTGAAAAATAAGTACTTAAAAATCCATGATAAAAATATTTTCCTTTTTGGTACAAATTCAATGGCTTGTGCTTTTTTTTTTTTCTGGAAATAGAATAAAACAGTGCCACATCCTCCCCACAACTACCACTATAACACATTATTGTTCTACACACACAAAAAAGAGAAACCTATCTTTTATTATAAAAAATTATCTGTGTGATAAGGAAATTTGCAGAAAAAAAGACTATTCTGAAAAATGTATCACTTTTTTTTAGTGCTTTAATGCACCAAAACAAAGGTTTAAGGGTTCCAAACAAACTACATAGACATGAATGAAAATATTTCTAGGCTTTGCTGAGTGTGCTGACTGTTCCTGGCTCCGCTCTAAGAGTAATTTCCAACCATTCCTCCCAAAACAACAGAAAGCACATCTTTAAATAATATCAGCATTGTCTGCAGCCAACGCGCTTGAACGAATAGGCAGAGAAATTCCAAATCAAGTGGGCTTCAGGCTGGTTCCTCTCTGTTTCATTTCCACGCACAGTCAACTTTCTCTCTCTCTCATTGCTCTTCCATTGATGGATTGAGACATGTGGCTACCAGAAAAGTACAGGATGCCATAGAGCTGCTTCCCATAGGGACTCATCTAGGGCACCGTACCTCAGAGCAGTCCATTCACACATACGAGGTGGGTGGGCTATATCCTCCAGGGCTGTGCTTCAGAGAGGGAAAGTATGGGATACTCATCAGGCCATTCCTAGGGGTGTCCAGCCTGTCCCCTGAACTTCTCAACACCCCATCATGGGGAGGTGGTTGTCATACGCTTGTCATATGCCTCAAAATTGGTTATATAAGCCTAAGTGAGGAGACTCTCAAAATTGTCTTGGCAATTGCTATTGTTCTGCAAATACAGTAGTATTTGCTACTTCCAACCTGTCCCAGAGAGCCCCCTCACCGACCGCTTTGAATGAGCCAGATGACCACTCCTGCAGGGCTGCTTCAGGGAGGTGGGGCATGGTGTTATGGTGAAGAGACTAAATCTGACTATGCCTGCCTGCTTCTGCCTCTTACAAGGGAGACACAAAGTCGTCCCAGAAAAAAAAGTAGCCTTTTTTTCCCATGTACTTTCACCTTCATTTTCCTTCACAGTTTTCAGTGTTCATGGAGCTCTCGGTCCTTTATCTAAACACTTTAAATAAAGGAGAAACTCTCAGATCTCTTGACATCTTCCATTGTTTCTCGGCGGCATTTTAACATGAGCAAATAAACATCTTGTTTCTCAACTCCTTCCACCAGTTGCGTGTAGCAAAACACAGTAGTGGGCATGTGGGCATCAAAGAACAGTACATTTAGGAGCAGTGTTTGAACTGTGAGGGATAAGAGTTGCATATACTACACTCCTTTTCCCTTTCAAAGTGGAAATGTCTGATTGTGGCTGCCCACTGGACAGAAAAGTCAGGCATATGCATGTGTTTGGGGAGACAAGGGATGAGAACGGCTGTCGAGAAGAATTCCAGGCAAGCTGTGGTATGACAAAACCAGCTCTGGCTCTCTACTGTTAGTCAGATAAATACCACTAAACTCAGACAATGACTTGTGGATGAGGCAAACACAAGGACCATGCTTAAGGTTCTGTGAAAGCTTGCTTGATAAATATCATATTGTTAGAGTAGTATTCTGCAGTATCTAAAAACTCGATTGATCTGCTTTTCTAGAATAGTTCTGCAACACACAACAAGAAAATATTGCCAAATTTACTTTACTTATCCAGTAATATTTCTAGGATTTTGGTATTTTAAATATTTAAAGGCACTTATGAAAAATGCCTAAGCATACTGTTGATTTAAAAAAAAAAAAAAAAAAGCATAGCTATTAAACCTTATCCATTCATTTACCTATTCATTTATTAGTTCCCCATGAAGCGTACCATAGTTATAGGTTTTCCCAAGGGATGAAGTGTCAGACAATATAGATAAGCTGGCAGGATCTTGCTCTTCCTGAAATACTTTATACTTGTAAAGCTACTTTAAAATTGATAATGCTTGCTGCTTGGAAACCTTCACTGAGA
This sequence comes from Burhinus bistriatus, assembly GCA_013397275.1. Lineage (NCBI taxonomy): Eukaryota > Metazoa > Chordata > Aves > Charadriiformes > Burhinidae > Burhinus > Burhinus bistriatus. Next base: position 15,662 of record VYXH01006288.1, on the reverse strand, counting down.
AAATGATCATTTATCATTTGAGATATATCTAAGGTCGATGTTCATCCACGGAAGGCCATGCATAAGATAAGGTATAGATTTTTTACCAAGGTACCCTCTGCCACGTAGAAGATAATACTACAGAGATTGTCTGCAAATAAGATGTATGCACTTTATTTTGTAAAAGTGGAAGGGTTTTGGCCTCTGTTTTCCTTTGTCTCTATCATTTTGGCAGAAACTCTTTGAAGTCTATCAGATTTGCAGAACCATCAAGCAGCACAGAAAGTATTACAGAAAGAGACATTTACAGACAGAAAAATTAAGATAGCTTTTAAGGAGTGTTTTTTCTGTATATTAATATAGTTTGATGTATCCATTTTCATTTATTTACTTCAGTCTCAAAACTGAGGAACTAGAGAGTCCTTTTTCAGTTTGGTGTCTTATATCAGAATAAAAGATCAGTTTCTCTTGAAATCATTGCTGAAGAATCTGCGACCTAGGTCATAGTGCAGAAAAATACTGATAACGTGAGATAAGTCAAGTGAAGAAAAGGAGACTGATTTGGGAAATCCATATTGTCTTAGTTTCTGATTGCTGCTCTTCCTAGAAATGATGCTTCTACTTCTATTTGAATTTGTGCTTCTCTGTGGACTGTTTAACAGCAGAACAACTTTCTCTGCAAAATGAATAACCTAAAGACTTTCTAAAGATAGCCTGCGGGCCTTTAGTTTTTTGTAATAGCAGGAACAAGGTCAAAATGCCCAGAAGGGATATGTTAATAAACTGATGCAGGTTGCAGTTGTTGGAATTGCTTTGCTGGTGCATTGCAGCAAACATATTTATGGCTTAAGATTTGGTTAGTGAAAACATACATTTCATCTTCTTCTGGAGTTGTTCATTGTGATAAATTTAATGGTCTTTACCTTTTATACAACAGTGAGACACGTAACTCATCAATGCAAGACAGAAGCTTAATAAGTATTGTATCTCAGAATGCTGTACAACTCATATGCATATCTTGCTACTCCTATAAAAAGTATGAACCTATGTTTATAGGATGCAGTTTTGAAACATGTAGGTTTCTTAGATGGCTGGAGGAAAGTTAGCAAATATTTTACCTGCAGATATGGCAAGGAGGATACACAATTAACTTTAGATCCTAAATCACTCTTGTGCAATGGTGAAGAATCATCAATTCTCAGACTCTAACTAGAAAGGACATGTTGGTTCGCAGGTTCTTTTCTCAATTTCACTTGTGTAAAATATTTCTCCAGGGACAGATGAGGACTTATTTGTCTGTGTGAGAACTGAAGTCAATAGCATTATAGTCTTCTTAACACAAAAACATTATACTACATTTTCTTCAAATCCTTCAGCTACTTCCTTTTTGCATTAGAAATACACATGCTTCTTATAGATACTTCTGATATTTTACAAGATGTTGACCTTTTCCTTATTTAAAATATCATTCCCCAACATTCTAGCTACTATTTCATAAAATAATATTTTATAGCATAATGAAAACATAATACATGTCAATATAAAAAATCAAAATGCTTAAAACAGAGTCAGTTTGGACATGCCAAACTAGCTGCTTTTTTTTTTTTTTTCTTTTAGGCTTTTTGACTGGGTCTTAGCTCTTATTTTAGCATGGTCCTCAATACCAAATGAAGGTCCTGGAGAACCTGGAGCCAGATTTCTCCCAGAGGTGTACAATGTAAGAATATGAGTCAATGGACAAAAGTTTTCAAAAGATAAATTAGAATCATAGAATCATAGAATAATTTAGGTTGGAAAAGACCTTTAAGATCATCTAGACCAACCACTGACCTTACTCTACCAGGTCCAACACTAAACCGAGCCTCCAAGCAACATGTCTACATGACTTTTAAACACATCTAGGGATGGTGAATCAACCACCTCCCTGGGCAGCCCCTTCCAATGCTTGATAACTCTTTCAGTGAAAATTTTTTTCCTAATGTCCAGCCTAAACCTCCCCTGGAGCAACTTGAACCCGTTTCAGCTTGTCTTATCGCTATTTACTTTGGAGAAGAGATCAGCGCCCATCTCACTACAACCTCCTTTCAGGTAGTTGTAGAAAGCAATAAGGTCTCCCCTCTGCCTTCTCTTNCCCCTCGTCCAGATCATCAATAAGGATATTAAACAAGGCTGGCCCTAAAACTGAGCCCTGAGGAACACTGCTTGAGACCTGTCGCCAGCTGGATTTAACGCCATTCACCACAACTCTCTGGGCTCAGCCATCCAGCCAGTTTTTAATCCACCAAAGAGTACTAGCTAGAATTCTGGCTAGGTATTAGTGGAGGAAAAATATTCCAACAGGAGTGGTCAAACACTAGAACAGAGACATTGTGGAAGGTCCAGCCATGGTCATACTCAAAACTTGACTGAGCAACCTGCTTGAACTTTGAAGTTGAATCTGACTTTGTAATTGGCCCTGCATTGACCATAGCATTGGACTAGACAACCTACACAAGAAGTGCAGGATGTCTCACCAAAAGAGCACTAGAATATCAGCACACTTCCTTTTATGCTAAGTAGTCACATTCTTGCCAAGAGGTAGGGCCTGAAGGTTGATATGCAACCTACAGAAAAAGGATTTTGTCCTGTTCTTGACAGATGATTGCAATATTAAAATCCATCATGAGTTTGCTCTAGTTAGTAGCTATATTAATATGCACAAATGGAGAGGGAAGTAACTGAATAGGTACAAGAAATAAGCTACTCTCTTGTTCTACAGATGGCTTAAGAAGACCAAGAAACAATTTACAGAACTGCTGTGAGAGACTGTTACTATTTGTTCTGTCCTCAATATTTCTTCTAACACAGAACACAAGGAACTAGACCAGAATTCTATTAATTTGACATTTGTCGTGGACTTCAATTGCATTTAGAAAATACTGAACACATGGCATCTTGGTTTATTACAAGATAATATTTCTCTTAAAGGCACTAAGGTTATTGAGCTATGAAATTATTATGACTTTTTAACCAAAATGACTGTGTATACCCTGATGGAACAGAAAGAGGAACAAAGGATTATGTATTTTAGGTGTACAGATATACTAAACATGAGTATCTCAGACTCATTGATGTTGTTGTCAAACATTGTCAAAAGAAACAGTAAACAGCAGTTTACTCTTAGCAAATATATTAGCTTCTTACACCCTTGTTAGCTTCTTATAGCCTAAAAGGCAGTACAGGAGTGCATTTTAGGGTTTTCTGAAGCAAAAGAAGGCTTTGCAAGGGAAAGTGTGAGAAAGGATGGTCAGCAGGAAAAAGAAGGCTTGAAAAGCAAAGCCGTTTGCCATTTCACAAGCTGCACAGATATCATAATTTTGAAGTCATTAAGATATCTGTTTTTCAGTTACAGCATATGCATTAATATGCTCTGCTTTTAAAAATAAAAAAATTGAAAACTTGGACAAGCATTTTAGAAACTCTGCCTCACAGAGAAGTGAATGTTAATATCAAACAACTCAGCCCAATTGCAGCTTACATAGATCAAAGCTGGAAAATGTGTAATCATCTAATATGAGTGGATAAGAAGAATCTCATAAAAGATCACAGAACACCAGAAACAAGACAGAAACAGAAGCAGAGAAATTGCTGTAAGTCCTATATAATGACAATGATGAAGTGAGGCATAATTTAGTGAAGTGCATTATTGTGGGTGGCAGCATTGAAACCTGTAAGGCATCTTATCTTTACACAACCACAAACTCAAAAAGGTATAATTGCAAAGAAAGTGCCATGACTAAACTTAGAGAATAAACAAGCGCTTAATTGCTTGTTTAAAACATGATACCTTCCAGTGAAATAAATAACTGAAAGATAAAATCTCAGATCCACAGGACTACAATAATGCATAGGAAGTATTTGAATGGAACATAGGAAGTTCCATTCAAACATAAGGAAAAACTTCTTTACGGTGAGGGTGACCGAGCACTGGAACAGGCTGCCCAGGGAGGTTGTGGAGTCCCCTTCTCTGGAGATTTTCAAGACCTGCCTGGATGCAGTCCTGAGTAACGCGCTCTAGGCATTCCTGCATCAGCAGGGGAGTTGTACTAGATGATCTCTAGAGGTCCCTTCCAACTCTAAAAATTCCATGATTCCGTGATTCCGTAATATGTAAATACTAACAATTGAACCTTTAGACTAGGGCCAGTCGTTCCTACTACTTCTGAGTAGCTAGTATCAAAGTAGTTATTTTCTGTGAGAGTTTATAAGAATTTTCTTTTCTCAACATCTGACCTGGAAATACTGAATTTTTGCTAGTAATGACATTGGATTTGTTATCTGAGCTTGATGCTATTCAAGAGGTTAAAATATGTAATAATACAAGTCTCAGTCATTGCAAAGGAAAAACATACATTCTTTATGCTAATTTACAACTAAAGAACATCTCTATTTTTAAAATTTCTATTTTTAGGTGGTTTTAGCCATGTTGTGCTATTCTGTAATGTGAAACACTTAACCTGGAATATACCCGTTGATACAAAATGAACAAAGAAAGCATAGGCACTCAAAGAAAAGAAACCATGAATAAAAGTGTCTCCTTCAGCTCAATTAATTTTCAACACTTTTCTAAACTTCAGTCCCAGATGTCAAATGTTTTCTTTCACACTCCCAAGTTTTTATTGTAGTGTTCAGTTTAGAGAGTTCTTCCATTAGACATAATTAGACATCCAGATCAATTTTAAATGACTTTCTTTTCAGAGATCCTGAGCACACCTTACTCCCGGTGGACTAAGAATATCAGTATATTCTCAGCAGTTCTGAGAAACACGTAATTTTGATAGATTTTCCTATAACAGCAGATAACCAGCTTCTTGCATGTATTGACTTCTAATCATAGATTTCACTTTTCTCAGTTTCTCTCACAAAAGGAATTAACATGTACTTCCATTAAGGGCTGAAGAGCTGTAATACCTTATGAAGTCCGTGTTGCTTCTCAGAAAAAAGCACCAAAATCAAAACAACTAATCAAGGTATTAGCATTTCTATAGATTAAATTTAATTTATATTCTAATGCAATAGTAAGAGAATATAAATGACATCTGTCTTCCTACATCTAGTAACATTTAGAAGATCAATTTTCCGCTTTAAACGATATTGTACCCTTTGCTTTACTTTAACCTATTTTTGAAAATCTTGGACTCTTACTAATATTTTTTTCCCTCATGGGATATCTATAGTCACCTATCTCTTACATTTCAAAGATATAAATTACATTTTGGAAAATTAGTTTTATAGTAGTGATATCATTGCTACAGTGGGACAGATACAACCAAGGCAAAATTCAAGAAGCGGTGATTTTATATATGTATGAACATGTGCATGTACATGTGTATATGTATATACATCTCATCTTAGCAATATTCTGTGGAGACATATCACAGTAATTATGTTGATAGACTACTGCTAAGGTTACAAAGTTAGGTGCTTAGAAATACCAAAACCAGTATTGTTTGTGCAAGGTTAATTAGCTGATTTTGTGTTTAATTGCTTACTTTTTCCTCATATTCCCATTGTTATTCAATGTGTAGAATGGACATTTTCAAGGAATTAGTCCAAGTTAAGTGATAAAAGGGGATATGGTTTTACAGTGTTTCTGATCTGTGGCAGAAAAGGGAGTATGTTTGAGGAATCATGGATCTGAAAAAGTATAAAGGATGAACTTTTTGTTTCTTTGTTTCAAAGCTGCAATAATGTGCTATTAAGCAAAATATTTTTAAAAAATTGTAGAAATAAAACTAGCTGAATATTCATTATTTTTTGGTACCCAGATTTTCTTGGGTGCAACAAGATTTTATTGTAAGAAACATGGGAATTCAGAAAACCAACTGAATCCAATGAGATTTATTGGTAACCTTTTGAAAACTGTGTAATGACAAGTAGTCAGAAACATAGCCAACAAAAACAACTACTGCAAATCAAGAAATAAAGCAAAATGAAGGCAGATAATCTGACATTATTCACTGCATCAGCTCTCCATCTGTAAAATGGCTATGGTGTCTGATGAAGGACTTTGAGCATGTCCTCTGAGTAGCTCATAGGCAAGTTACCTCAGTGAACATCACATAAAAAAAGTACTGATAAGGAAATAATTAACTCTGCCTTCAGAGCAGGGTTGAACTTTCTGAAATAAATAACACCTAAGGCTCCACATTGAAAACTGACGCTCACAAACATTATGAATGCACACAGTGAAATTCTTTCACTTTGTGCACTAAGTAGAGTAGGAGATGGATAGAGATGGAGAAAAAGTATAGGTCATGGTATTGAAAGTAGCCCAGTGCATTCTTAGAATCATAGGTTAGGGGTGGATCTGCTGGAAAGCAGTTCTGAGGAGAAGGATCTGGGGGTCCTGGTAGA